>VZUI01013316.1:0-36512 GCA_013401135.1 Cettia cetti | reverse complement strand
TTTTTTTGGTTTTTTTTTTCCTTTTTCTTTTTGAGAACGTTTTGAACCAGCAAAAAAAAAACAAAAACAAACAAACAAAAAAAAAAACAAAAAAACCCCCTCCAAAAACTACGTGCTGAAAATCATAAGAGAACGAGTAAACCAACGGAGGAACGGAAAGGGGAGAGAGAGAGGGGAAAAAAACAACCCCAAGCGCCACCAACACATCACCCAGCTAAAAGCTTCCCAAGCCGGCGGAAAGAAACTCTCCCTTCGGAGTCTTCAGACAAAAGATCAGAGACTCAAACTCCTCTGGTCCCCGCGCCTCCCCGCCCGGAGCAGCCAGCGCCCTCCCGCCCCACGAACTGTGTATATAGCGGCCCTCTCCTTCCCCCGGCGAGGTGGGGAACGAGGTTTTCCTGGATTCTTGGTGTATAGAAGTTCGTCCCGTTTGTAAACCTCGGATTGGCCCCTTTCTTCTTCTTCTTCTTCTTTTTCTCTTTCTTTTTTCCCCCCCCCTTTTTCTCCCTCCCTGAGAAAGTGATGGATTTGTTTTCTTTTCTCCTGCTCTCTCTCCACACTTCCTTGTCTTCTCCCTTTTAGTTCATCCCTTAAAAAAAAAAAAAAAAAGTAACGTGGAAGAAAAAAAATGGTTTCTTTTGTAATTGTGATATCTTGAATATTGTGTTCCTTTTTAAGAAGCAACTTGATTGTAAACTGCATTTCAACTATAGACTGGGGAAGAAATACCGTGCCAAAGTCTCCATTCTGTTACTCACAGACACACACAAACAACAACGCTTGTGAATGTATTTTTCTGTTAGCTGGGTTTACATGTGATGTTTTAGTGCTTTTGCAAGTTCAATTTGTTAGTTCCTGTTCGGAAGATTGTGAGGAAAAATAAACGTCGTGCCGTTAGCTTTTCCGTAATAACGCCCTTCCTCCTGTAAATACCTGTTACCATATTTATCCATTTGTAATTAAATTATGGTATTAACTTGCTACAGAGGAAACAGTATTTATAAAGAATGTTTCTTAACTATAAATATGTACAATTGTGAGCATAAACTGTTTCAGATTTTTTATTTGAAGGTTTAAGTGGTTTCATCATTTCTTGTGATATGTTTTTGAGAGTAATGCATACAGAAATATAATAAAACGTGTTGAAACTGCATGAGCTGTTTCCTTTTTATGCCAAAGGCTCTCTAAAACCTGCTGTAAGGTATGTGATGAACTGGGCGGCGACTGCAAAACAAATGCTTTAAAACTTCCGCTGGTTACTGGAACAGGAGGATTCCGTCCAGCTGGGCTCTCCCGTCCAGAAGGGGAAAAAAAAAAAAAAAAAAAAAAAAAGGCCACAAAAGTCCCTAAAACTTTGTGAAGCCTCTGAACGGAAAGAAAAGTGTGAGGGAGGCTATGCATATTCTCCAAATGACTTGCAAGGCAAGATCTCCTTTAGTAAGAGATTTACGCGGCGAGAGCAGATCCTCCTGTGCTCCTGCCTTCCTCGGGCTCACCCCTCTCTCCCCGGTGCCTGTCTGGCTGCGGAGATCATTGCCCCACAATGGGAAAGCGGGGCGCTTCGGGAGCTGCAATGATCAGGCTCTGTGCTCGGCTGCTTTGAGCCGTAGATCGTCCTTGCCTCCCGTCTTGTCATCTTTTTGGTAGCCTCCATGCAGCCTGGCAGAGAAGAAAGTTGTGATGACCGAGAGCTCACATTTCCCCTTCGAGGTTTTTTTTTTTTCTCTCTCCCTCTCTTTTTTTTTTTTTTTTTAGTTTTTTTGTTTGTTTGTTTTGTTTTGTTTTTAGCCCAGAGAGCGCTTTGGGTTGTCAGACGTGTTCAGGGAGGGACGGAGAGCCGCCGGGCGATGACTTCCCCGGAACGCTGGCCCGGCGCTTGGCTCCACATGCGGCGGAGCGGCCCGTGCAGGTCGGCCGGACAGCAGCTCTCCGGGCACAGCCCGCCCCACCGGGACGGACAAGGCGAGTGCGACAGCGGCCGGGAAATCGTGGAAAAAGTTCGGCCTTGCCAAGCCACCGAAATACGCCCTGCGAAGAGGCAGCGCTGTGAGCCGGGCTCCGAGCGCCCTGCGGTGGCTGCGCTGCCTTCAGCGGCAGCTTGTGCAGCCCGGGAAAAGCCCCCGCTCCTCACACCCGGCCGAGCCCACGGCTCAGGCCCCCACGGGCCCAGTTGTCGCTTTGTTTTTTTCGGGCTTCTTCCCGTGTGTTCAAATATCAGTAGAGCTCTCTCCATCCAGCGTGAGGGAGTTAGGTGAGGAGATGAGGGTGCACGGGCCCCTGCTCTCTTCTGGGTGAGATGAGGGTTACCTACACCCAGGGGAAGGGGAGGAGGGAGGGAAAGAAGCCCCCTCCCCCCTGTCCCACGGCTGACAAGGAAGTTTAGATGGGCAGAGGA
The DNA here is from genome assembly GCA_013401135.1 of Cettia cetti. Classification (NCBI taxonomy): domain Eukaryota; kingdom Metazoa; phylum Chordata; class Aves; order Passeriformes; family Sylviidae; genus Cettia; species Cettia cetti. The sequence continues at coordinate 34,117 of VZUI01013316.1, read as the reverse complement.
TCCGGAGCGTCCTCGGCGGCTGTGCTCCTTCCAGAGCGGCCATCCCGGAGCACACGGCGGCTCCCCGGGTAATCAAACGGCTATTAAAACCTAATTTACGTTCGGTAATAATATTACGTAAAAAATATTTATTAAAATCATTGGCATATGCCACCTGCCCCTTGGAGACATCCATGGGAAATGCAGCTGAGAGGATCCCTCCTTGTCCTGCCGGCCTCCCCGCAGCTGAAAAATCATACACAGGTCCTGCTTCAGAGCCAGTCCCTGCCAGCCACCGTCTGCCCAAATCCCCTCCCGGGCCCAGGAGCGCACGGGCAGCCCTGCCCAAGGGCCACCAACTCCTCTCCTCCGTCCCCCGCCCCCCGTGGGCTCAGCTCCGGCCAGAGAGAAGCGCTCGGGAGCTGGGCTCCCTTTCTCCCTCCCCTCGGAGCCTTTCTGCCTCCTGGGGATCCCAGGGATGATCCTTGAGGCGGGCAGGCGACCTCCCTCTGACCAAAGTGCAGGTCGTGTGGCAGCAGGGATGGCCAGTCTCTCCGGCAGGGATGCCTCTCCTCCGCCAGGCCCAGGGATGCGGCTGTGGCAGTGAGTAAGCTCCCCCCCCTTCCCTGTCCTACCCAGGCTGGCCTTGAACTTGACCCTGGCCTTGGCGCATCCAGCCCGCAGCCCCTCTCCACCCGCCTCCCTCGTGCCCTGACCCTGGCCCGGCCCTGACACGCTTAAGGGAGAGCGGTAAGTCATCGGGTTCAGGGCTTGGGTTTTTTTCAGGGGGTAGAGCAGCCAAGATCCCTCTCACAGCCTTGTGCGAGGGTGGCCCATTGGCACCGTGGTCCTCCTCTTCGCCCCTTTCCTTCGTCCACCTCGACACCCTCAACCCCAAACCCCTCCCTCCCCCCATCTTTGTCTTCTACACCGAACCTGAACTTGCTAAGTCTTCCTGCCCCGGCCCTGAAGACAACTTGAGAACCAATCTGGCGGGAGGCCTGAGGCTTCCCCAGCGGTCCCGATCCTGCCCTGGCATCCCACAATCCCCCCACGCCCAGCCACGGCGGGCAGGTGCCCCGGCCGGTGGCCCGCACTCCTGGACGATTTTCCCCCGCGGCTCCCGGGCCGCCTCGGCCCCGCGGCCGCCGGCGGTGAGCGGTGGCAGGCACGGCGGTGCCCCGCTCTCGGCATCCCGTGTGCCCAGCGCTGGCAGCCGCACTAGGGCAGCTGTCCCGCGGCGGTGCGATTCTTCCTTTACACCGTGAAAAGCAGCATGGAGGGGTGGGTTTAATTTTTATTGTTATTATTAATAGTGAAATTCTCTCCTAACTCTTCCTGCGGACCCCCTGAAAAGACGGATCGAATTCCCTCGGAGTTACTCTCTCCTCTCAAGCCAAGAAATTTGAGGGTCCGTCCATAAAATAGTCCGTGCTTTGCCCCCCGCACCCGCGATTGGAGGGCACGACGGGGCTCTGCCGTCACCTGGCCCCGCTCCGCTTCACCTGGCTTGGCTGCTCCACTGCCTTTGGGCTGCAGCCGGCCGTGGCAGAAAACACCCGAACCCAACCCCAAAGGTAAAGCAGCCTCCCAACAATCAAACAGACGCGACAACAGCCCGCACCGAAACAGAATGAAATGCGGGAGCTCTCGCCCGAACCCGCGCGTGGAGCGGCCGCTGAGCCTGGCGGAGCCGCTGGCGCTGCCGGTGCCGGCGGGGCTCCGCGGCGGGCAAAGGGCTGCCCCTGCACGGCCAATCCCCGCCGCCGGTGCCGGCGGGCAGCAGCCCGGGCTGCAGCCGCTCCTTTGGCTCTGGCCAGACCTCCCCAAACCCGTATCAGCCTTTTAAGTTTCCCCTTTGTTTTCAGAAACTCGTACACGTTTCCTGCCCTCTATGAAGACATAGCAGGCTCCCCCAAAACCTCTCCCCAGCCACAAGTGCACGCTAGACGTGCTCCCGGGCATAGCGAGGTATGTATATTTTTCTATTTGTCATCTTCACGCATGGTTGTGAGGGTTTTTTTGGTCGCTGTTTTTAAATTTCGTGGGTGGGTTTTTTTTTTTTTTTTGCTTCCTCTCCCCCCCTTTTTTTTTTTTTTAATTCTTCTTAGGTTTTGGTGTTGGTTTTTTTTTCCCCTATTGTTTTTTGTTTTTTTCCTCTTTTCCCCTAGCCAGACGACCGGCGATGGAGCTGCATATTAGCAGCAGAGCAAGCAAGAACTATTGTCCCACTCTGCAGGGCACGGTGCCCCCCTCTGTCCCAAAGTGCAAGTCTTCCCCAGTGCTCGGGGTTTCCTCATTTTCCTTTCTTCCTTTCTTCTTTTTTTTTTTTTTTTTTTAATTTATTTTCTGGACGGTTTCTCTGTCTTTAATACTTTTTGGGGTGAGAAAAAAGGAAAAGAATAGAGAAGAAGAAAGATAAGCACAAAACGACTGGGTGAGGGAAGACCATCGCTAGAGGTTTCATGTCTTTAATAAACACTTCAGAGTGGCTGCTAGCTGCTGTCCCGAGAAAAGGAAGCGCGGCACCAAACGGACCGCGGATCCCACTCCCTCGCAGCGCAGGAAACACGAGCAGGTTCCCCCGCGTCCCTCGCCCGTGCTCCCAAGCGTTTTTTCCGTGAGGAGCGCGGGGGAACCGGCAGGGACGAGCGGCGGGGCCCGGATCGGAGCGAGGACTCCTCCAGCCGCCCCCTCGCCGCACCGGGGCCCCACGCGCGGGATCAGGCTGCTGCTTTCCGGAGGGGGAAGGACGCTCTTTTGGTGTGAAAAAGAAAATAATCGGCAACTAAAGCAGGGGAGGGGGGTGGGGAGCAATTCAAGCGCCAGTAATTGATTGAGCGGGTGTTTTACACGCGCGACATCGCACCTCGCAGGGGGCTGGGGGCGGCCGTGGGGTCCGCGGGGGGCACCCGGCGTGACCCAGCCCGAGGCGGGCAGGGTTGGTCTCCGCGGGACGGGATCTCCCCGACACCTGCCCGGGGGGTCTGCCGGGCGCGGGTGTTGGGGGCCCCGCAGGTCCGTGGGTGGCCGCGGGCGGAGCGTCCCGGGGGCAGCAGGGACGGGGCTCGGCCCCACCCGCGATCCTGGTCGCGGAGCCCCCGCAGGAGACGGGGACTGCGCGGGTGTGCCCGGGTTCGGGCTGGATCTCGGTGTACAGCAGTTTGCGGAGGGGAAAAAAAAAAAAAAAAAAAAAAAAAAAAAAAAAAGAAAAAAAAAAAGAAGAGCAATTTTCATTCCAACTTTTTTCCCCCCCCCCTTCTTCTTCCTAGACTGCTAATTCGTCTGTGTGGGCAAACACCCCTTCTCCTTTGATTCTTAGTCCCAGCGCCCAGATTAAATACCGGTTTTAATGAGAGCCGTGGCTGTGGCCGCTTTAGGTGATGATAGTTATGAAGACTATCTGACCTGTTTTGATGAAGACGATCTGACCTGTAGGGAGAGAGGGAAAGGTCAGCCACATGCAGTGGCCAGATTTCTGCTTGTTCCCGGCACATGCTGCTACAATATTGATCCGCGGAGAAAGATAAACATAAAAGATAGATCGTATGTGCTGAATACTAATGAACGTGGCTTCCAGATTTTAATTGTTGTTGACTTCTTATTTCCACCGTAAACATTTGCTGACGTCCGTAGAACATTTTCCCCAGTTTGTTGTTGTTGTGTCTTTTTTTTTTTGTGTGTGTGTGTTTTTCCTTTTGTCCTATTTTATCTTATTTTGCTTATTTTATTTTTTTTTTCCCAATCTCTCAGTGTGTTACTTTCCCTATCAGCCGAGGTGCAATCGCCAGAAAGTATCTCCTTTCCAGGGAAGGAAACGGCTCCTGGGAACGGGGAAAGCTCCTCTGAAAGGCGACATCTCGACTTGGGATGCTCCTTTCGGATTCCTACTTCATTACTCGCTCCATTCCTTTGCAGCAAAACGCTGCAGATGACACCGGAGCTGAGTTTCCTTTTTTTTCCCCCCCTTGCTCTCTCGGACTGGACTGCTGCAAACCCAGCAGTTAGGGTGGAAGAGAGCTCTCCTTTCAAAGCCTCCCAAGTTTCCCAACTGTTATCAGACTAATGCACCTACGGGAGGCGAAGAGATGGAAACTCGCCGTGTCTCGGGGAGAGAGGCACGTCAGACGCGCTTTCCCCTCGGCTGTGCAGAGGGAGGAGGCTCTTTTCCGAGGGTTTTCGCTGCGATACAAAATTGTTCAGGCTCATTCACTGCCCTGTCTCTTTAATTTTTTTCTTCTTTTCGAGATGGTCAAAATTAGCTGCAAACTGGGTAAAGCAGTCAATGAAACAACTATCCCCAAACATGCGTTTCAAGTTTGTTGCTTCGCGAACGACGGAGAGTAAGCACCATCGGCTATATAGCGGTAATTAACTATATCAGCCTCACATTTAAGAAATCGAGAGAGATATTAAACTCCTAATTCCCATCATTACAAATAATTTTCATGAAGGGAACTTCTAAGAGATTTCCCCCCCTCCCTTGCACTTTCCAGTCTACTTTTTAACCCCTGAGTGATTTACTACGTAAGTAATTTTAGAGGATACAGTTTACAGCTTGAGTTATTAGACTGAACACCTCTGGCTGACACCACAACACCTTTTTTTTTCTGCCTGCAGCTGTGAGTCACAACCCCATTTTCATACCAAACTGCTGCACATTCCTTCACAATATAGGCTTCCTTCTTGCAAAGATCAAACACTCTGCAGCCAACGTGTTTATTTTAAAATACAGGAAAATTAAAACTAAACATGGACTTAAAAGAAAAAAACAAATACATCGTTTCTTTCCCTGCTGTCTCTCCCACTAAAATAAATTAAAATAAAATTAGGAGGGAATGGCGAAGACTGCTTCAATAAAATAATACAGTGACAGAGCCAAAACAGTTGTTTTCGGCAGGAATGGTCCCTTCTGTTTGCTGTTATTTATTTATGTATTATTGTGGCTATGGTTTTAATTATATGTGGGAATATTAGGCCAAGATGCTGTAACTGTAGCCTCCCTTTAACACACTTTTCTTATTTGTTTAGTACTAGCGCTACAAGGCAAGAACAGGCACCATAAGGAAAATGTTTTCAATATTCTGTTTAAGAGCTTACAACAGGGAATCCCGGAATTACAGGAAAACCTGCAGGCCTGCTCCGTGGAGGTGCTCGGCAGGACCAGGCAGATTTCGTGCTCCTCGGCGGGTTTCGGGGTGCGCGGAGGGGGAGGAATTGCGTGAGAGGTGCCTGGAGTAATTTTTACCTAGTAAAGAGGCTTTTTGAAAGCCTCCTTGCTGTTCAGCAGCACAGACACTAGGATGCTTCTTAATTTTGAGCATGGTAAAGGTAGACTTAATCTCTGCTCTTTCCGGTAACCTACTGCCTACTCCTCCCCTGGGGCTGGAGAGGGGGGCTTTGCTGCAAGTCCTTTTCTTACATCGCCTATTTATGGGGTTTGTTGCTTTTTTTTTTTTTTTTTTTTTTTTTTTTTTTTTTTTTTTTTTTTTTTTTTTCTGGAGGAGCGTACTCGGTGGTGTTTGCGTTGGCCATAATTTCCTCCTTCTCCTTCGCGAGACTTTCCCCACGTCACCGGAGTGATGGGTGAGGCGGGGGTAGCGGGACATACCTGCCCACAATTAATTATCTTTGGTACTCATATCGCAAAAGAGATTACTTTCGAGAAGAAGAAGAAAAAAAAAAAAGAAAAAGAAAAGAAATAAAAACCAAAGCGGAGCATCATTCGCTTTAGGAAACAGATAAAATGACTTCTCTCATCCCTCCAAATTATCCCCGATCCAAGTGGCTCCGAAGAGCTGAGCGAAGCAAGCGACGAGTTCGCCCTGCGCCCTGGGCTGTCCTTGCGCAGCGAGGGGAAGCGGGGGCAGCCCCTGACGAGCGAGGCCGCCGCGCGTCCCCCGCGGCCCCAGGGCGGCTCCCGGCCCGGGCACTCTCGGACCGCCCGCAGCCGCGGCACGACGTGCGCGCAACAGCAAAGAGAAGCGGCGGGGGCTTTCCCACCGAAAGCCCTCCGGTGCCGCAGGGATCCCTGCTGCCGGTCCTGGGGCTCCATCCGCGCTGTCCGCACCTGCCCAAGCGCTCTCCTTTCGCTACCTGCGCGCTCGCTGCGCACCGCGGGGGCGGCAGCGCCGGCACGGGCAGCAGCGGGCGCGGAGGCTTTCCCGTCTGGGATGAAAGGCACCCGCTAAGGCGGACGGCTGTGGCCACCAAGCCACAACCTCCCAAGCCCCAATACCGGAAAAAAAAAAAAAAAAAAAAAAAAAAAAAAAAGAGACGAGACGGAGAGGAGTTTCTCGTTTCCAGCTCTTAAATGAAGTTCTGGGACTTGGCAAAGACAGCGCAGGTATCTACGGATGGCCTCTCTCTTAGCCCGCGGAGGCTGCCGGAGTCTCACGGGGGCGTTTCTAGCGCGGTTCCCCTCGCGGGTTTCCCCTCCACCCACGCCCCGAGCTCCGTGGGCGATGTCTCTGCAGCCCCTGACGGGACGTGCGCCGTAGCTGCCTGGGGCAGTGGCGCACCTGGCCTCACACACCCCGGCCCCCTTGAGTGCCTCCCCGGCTCTCCCGTCACGGGCCGACCCCTGCGCCCCTCTCCGCGCTTTCTGCGCAGCAGCAGCGCGGGTGCCGCGAGATATTTGGGTTGTCTACAGCAGGTGGACTGTTGGTCCGGGAGAGAGGTCCAGATCCTGCCCCCCGAACCTTTCCTTTAATGGATTTGTAACAAATTGGCTCCACAGCCCCGCGTCTCTCCCTGTCAAGGTGCTTCGCGCACGCAGAGCTGGCAGGGGGCACTTGGCGGCTGCCCCGACCTGGTGGCAGAGTACGATGCTCAGCTGCCAACACACGCCGCCTGCCCCCCGAGAAGCGGGAACCTAACCCTTCTCGGCGGGGTTTTAACAAAAAGGGACAGTTGCATTTAATTAAAAGCATCGTCTGGGGCCAGGGGAAGCCGGGTTCAGGAGGTGCTCTCCCGGCTGAGGGGGATTTGACTCGCTAGCCCTTCGGGGTGCTCCCGCTCGCTTGGAAAGGTTCCTGTTTCCGCGGCATTAGGGGGAATGAACGTAAAAGTCAAAGACAGCTTTTGTCCCCAAACCCGATGAACGCAATTTTGCAACGCGATGAGGAGTTTAATTTTTTTTGTTGTTCGTGGGTGTTTTTTCTGGGTTTTTTGGCCGGTTTGTCCGCCCCGAGGAAGCATTGAAAGAGGTTCCCCTCGAAAGAATACAAAGGGGACGCGCGTCCTGGCGCTTCCAGGCTTCGATCCCCGAGCCCGGCGACACGCAGTCCCGCAGGCACGGGAACCGCTCCCCCAGAGAGCCCAGGCTCTACAGCGGCACTGTCCGTCCTACTCCCGCTTCTCCCGCGGCGGTAACAGCGGGATGCCTCCGCCTAGCTGGGGCCGTGCATCCAGCCGCCCTGAATTTCCCTGCCGGCCGAAACGCTGGACTCCCACCCTCGGGGCCACCGAGTGATAGGTCCCTGTGTCCGCTCCGGTGCTCCGGAGGGGTTTCGGGTGGCGTTTCCCCGTGCCCGTCATCTTGGCATTTCGTGGCGATCTTTAGGCGTCCGCCGCACTAGGTATGCAAGGTGCTCCCGGCTTTTGGGGAGGCTGTCCCCGCCTCCGAGGTGACTTGGGCAACGAGGGGCGAAGTCCTCGTGGAATGGCCCAGCGTCAGCTCTCGGGAGGTACAGGCGGGGCACAGGCACACGCTGTGCCATCACTTTGTGAAATGTGCCTGCCACGCTCCGGAGCCCCCGAGTAACCTCCCACAGTTAATCCCGGCCCCTCGACCCTTCCAGCTCTTGCAGCAGGAGAGACGTGAACGCAAGGCTGCGGCTCCCTCCCGGTTTCTGGCATTCCCCAGGGCCCACTCCGCAGTGCCCCCGGTGCTGGGAGCTCCTGGGAGCTCCTGGTTCTCCCCGCACCGCCGGACGGGGTCCCGTACGCACCTTCGGAAGAAGCAGCGGGCAAGAAACCTCAGGGAGGTTCGGGGCGGGCTCTGCGGGGCCAGCGAGGCGTCCCCCGCCTCGGGGTGTGCGAGAGGCGTCGCGCCGAGGAGCGGCGTGGATGCGGCAGCGGCGGCTGTGGGGGCTCAGCCCCACTCCCGGGCACCGGCAGGGTTGAGAGGCCGCGCCGGCGCCTGGAGCCCGGCACCAGAAACTGCACCATTGCAAACTAGACCATCGATAGCATGCCTCTGAAGCAGCGGGAGATGGAAGAAGTAGTCTTTGCTACACTATTTCTTATTTTGGTGGGGTACATCCACATTCACGAGCCCTTTCACACTAATGCCCCTTATCTTACACTTTCAACGCTTTCTGAGGGCACCCACGTGGGCGCATCCCACACAGCCTGTGGGCTCCTCTACTGCCAGCTGAGCAAACGCTGTTGCATCTCAGGCCCCCAGCTTGCTGGCCCTATCTGCCCTCAAGCACCCATGGAAACCCACACCTGCTTGGAGACAAGAATAAGATGGAAAAAAGATGACACAAAAAGGTAATGTAAAATGTAAGAGTAACCTAATACTGCAACAGTTACATGGGAAACCCCCCTGATTTCCTTTGTCTATACAGTGGCAATGTTTTCTTTCCAGAAAGGAGAATAACAAGCAGAAGGCACACATGGAGGTGCAAAAAAAACAGCTTTAGGGTCAGGTTCTTGCTTCTCAAGCAAAACCGACCAACCACCAGCAGCAGCCAGAAGAAAACTCATATGTTTTATTTGCCTTCCACGGACTTGTATATTTAGCACATCTTTTACTGCCCCACTGTGCTTCCAGAAAGCTGCTATACCTTAGCCTGAAATCATAGGCTATGGCACGAGCTTTTGGCAACTCCCTCCTGCCACAGCTGTGAAAGGAGGTTTAGCTTCCAGCAGCATTCATTCATCCCACCACTCATGCCAGACATTAAGTGACTAAATCGGCTGTTAGGGTGCAGCCAAAATGATCAGCTCCCATGTGCAGCACACTAGAGATCTCACCACCCAAGCCAGAACGACACTAACATACAAAACTCCCCCAGCCAATGGCTGGGTTTGAATAAACAATGATTACATCATATACAGCTCATTCCAGTTTTGCTATTATCAAAGAGCAGCAGAAGCTAAGCGTGAGAAGGTAACAGCAAAAGTTCTTGCGTTAGCTCAAGTTAGGGGCCTGAGAATCAAAATTAATGGGTGTGTTAATCCTTAATCTTAATTTCTGCAGGAGATGAAGCAATAAGAAATCATGTCGGGATTTCTGTCTTTAAAATATGTTCCTTTAATACTCTCAAATAATAATCCCTAAATGCTTCACTTCTTACCTTCATGGGGTTTAAGTGGATTTTAAATAATTCCTAGACCTTGCATAGCCCTTTTATAGATAAATACCTTTTATCCTCTGCATGTATTTTGCTAAGCAAGTATCATGGTGGGGTGTATCAGAAATATCCAGATGGGAAATGCCATCATCTGTGGTACTATCAGGAGTTGCTGAAGAGATAATTGAGGTGTCAAGAGGCTGCAGTGGGGATTGAGTAGCAAGAACTTATAAACTTCAAGAGCAAACAGACCATTTTAATTCAATATTCTAGAATGGGAAAGACAAATAGAAACACCCCAGCAGAACTGTTTTCAAGGAATGTTTTCTGTGGAATCTCAACAGTGTTATGGGCATATCCCATTTGCTTGAGAATATTTACTTTTCTGTTGGTTATTTGAGAGTCTTTGATGTTTATTCAGCTGACCCATCCTGATTTCTTGCCCTTTACTGCCCGTAGGCACCTTTTGTCACTGCATGCCTACATGCTTTATATTCAGTTTCCATATGGATCAGAGTTGTCTCTTGGGCAAGCCATACAAAATGAAACCTCCAGGTTTATTTCAGCTGATTTGAACTGCTGCCAAGGCAAGGGCCACAATGTCTCAGGGACTGAGTTTTAAAAACCTAGTAAAGAGCAGAACAGTCAATTACTATTTATTTCCAGAAGGTATTTCTGTGTCTTCTTATGGCTGAATTTATGAAGACTCACCCCATCAAATTCTAACCCCAAGCTGTGGTTTGGTTTTACACATGTCAGTGAAGCAGTTTTCCTTCTACAAAAAAACCCCAAAAAACAAAAACCAAACCCATAACCCAAACCTCCCCCCCCCCCCCCCCCCCCCAAAAAAAAAAAACCAACAAAAAACCCCAAAACAACAAGCAAAGAGCCCCTGATGGTTTTAAATCTAGCATGGTTGAATGTTTGATTGTAGTCATTGTGAAAGGGACCCGGAATCCAATAAATAAATGGACAATCAACTTTTTTTTTCTTTTCAGGATAGGTGTTAGTGAAATGGAATTGTTTCTATAAAACAAGGACACTGCTACTCTACTTTAAAAATCTATATAAAGTACTGAATTTTATAAAACTCTGTGCAAATTTATTTTTGAGACGTATCCTAAGATGTAATATGCTGAAGAAAACTGAATTTTAGAATGAACAGATTAGCAAACAAAAAATTCTTCAACCAGTTCTTCCAGGTAGATGCCCAAACCACACTGCATACCCTGAGAAGTGGTCTTGCTTGCTAGTTTTGTGAGCAGTCTTCAGTGAAGAAGTCAGGTACCAGCAGGGGATGAAGAGTGACCATCTTTCTCTCCCCAGGAGGTGATTTCATCAGGTCAGGATTAAGGAAAATAGCAGGGCAGGTTGGAATATCTTGCAGGACTGTCAATCTAATATCTTCCAAGAACAGTACATTTCCACAAAACTATAAATAAGAAAAAATGTGTGCTAACTGCAGCATATGAGCAGAAAACCTATTATGAACCTCTGGAAAAAGAAAACATCTGTCTATTTGGGAAAAGTAAAAAGCGTATGCTTGAAATTGTTATCATATAAACACATGCCTAGAACATGAGCTTTTCCAGCATGCAAATAAATTGACTAGTCACTCAACATACTCTCTATATACAGAAATTTAAAGTAATTAGAGGAAAGTTGCTGGCTCCATTAGCAAATATTTTATTTTAATAGCACTCAGGATATTTTCTGTATATTTAGAGGTAGTAGATTTCAATTTGCTACAGAAAATTCTGTAGTCATTATCAGTTGCAACTGGCAACATACAATTTGAGAATTAAATGTGGAAAACTGGTGATGGATATTGAAAGCAGTTTGTGCTCATACTCACCTTATGGCTGACAGTTAGAACGAGTTGGTTTTTGAGGAGATACAAGGGATGTGGAAGCCGGTTTCAGAGAAAATCAAATGGTTACAGATATAACACTGTGTCTATAATCAGTGGCTTGGTCTGTGGGTTCAGGCTGGTTTGGTCTGACAGGAACAGATAACTGGAATTCGAAGTTTATGACAATGGATTTGATAGTATGTGATGATATTCGATATATCCTCCTGCATTAGCGTGACAGTCCATTTCTCATTAGGGTCAGAATGTTCTCATTAGTAATTTGGCCTGCATGATCCAGAAGTGCTTTCCCTGTGGGCTGAAATGAAGCGCTGCCATGGGGAGAAGGACCATGGGGGTTACTAAACCCCAGCCCTCTCTGCTTGGGGCACTTCAGCATTGTGTCAAGCACAGGCTGGTGCGATCTGAAGCACACCCTGTCCCAGTGCCAGGCAGGGGTTTGGCCCTTCCACACAAAACAGCTTGGTGCTCTCTTTGCAGTTCAACATCCCTGTGAACTGCCTTCCTTTTCTTTTCTGTAAAGATACAGAGGCTCAGGCTTATGACTCAAATTGTAGGGGACTCCAAAGGTCTCTTGGTGCAAGGGGAACCTGTCTGTTCCCATCATGGATGGTATCACCTGGTCATGGGGCTTAAAAGGGACCTAAACATCTGTGTTTTCAGTGGCAGTGTGACTAGATCCTTTTGTCCTTGATGAAATTTCACCTGAAATTGTAACTGGAAAAACATTAAACTTTTTCTTGACAAGGAGATGGAAGCAGTGTCCTGCTGGTAGCCAGAGCTCAGTACCCTCCCTGTCCTCTTCCCAGGGACCTCTTGGGTGACCTGGTTTGGGTGTCCTCCGACTAGCAAGATACAATGACCACTACTCACCTGTCAACAGTTCACTGTTCTGATCCCACATAACTTGTTGTGCTGTGACAGTTAATGGAAAATTTGTGAGGTTTTAGAAATGAAGTCAGGGCTCCAAACATGTAGTGCCATGAGCCTGTTTGGCTATGTGGGGCTTCCCTCTGGAAAACCAAAACCACCTATACTGGAGAGGCACTCAGTCATCTCTCAGGAAGTGATCAGACACTTACAAGATGGACATCCCCTCTAATGAATTAATACAACCTTTCTCCTCTGACATCAGCAGATTATCCCTGTGAAGGCACTGGACCCATGGACTTGGGTTAAATCTTCCCCTTTCAATGATACAGTTAACCTCAAAGATGTAATTTCTTTGGGAATATATTTGTGTTTTTTTTCTCCCAACATTTCGAAAGGATTTTCAGTATTTCATTCCTGTTTATCTTAAATTTGACTGTCTTTAAGGTAAACAAAATCCATTTTAATTTATAGAAGTTGATTTTAAAATGAATGAAATGCTACCCTTCTACAGAACCAGCTATAGCTACGCTCGGGTATGAGCAGAGAGCAAAAGCAGCAGCCAGGGACATAGATTACCTTTCTTGCTGCACTTTTAGGGGCAAGCACTGCAGATAATCCAGTTGCCAAATTCATGCAGAACAACTGTCAACCTTTGATAGAACTGACAAATAATACAATCCCCTGATTAATTGCAGTGGTACCTTCTCACTCTGCTGTTTCGAGGTTGAATGAGAGACCACAATTTGAAGACTGGGGCCTCCTGGCTGTACGATACTTCCCACAGGACATGAAATGATGAACAGGAGAGCAGCTTACCTGCTTTATTGATGAAATATTTAAGTTTTAAGGCCTGTAGTCTCAATCTTACAGTCTCCATATTCCACACACTTTTGGGAACATTGATAAGAAAACACACATTTCTGGGAATCATAAGGCAATGAACACATAACTTAGCTCACACCTGAAATCTGACATATTTTATATACTTAGCTTGTTCATGTGCAGCTTATACATCAGCTTATAATCATTTGCTTATACATCAGCAAATGATTACTGGTGTCTATTATACTTAAAGTTGCCAAATATTTTCAATTTAATAATCTCCTTTCCTGTTTTCATGTGATCAGTTCTCCTAAAAAATGTTCTGTGGCTTTGAATTTCCTCTCTGTGGCTTTTGTCCCTAAATGATTTTCCTAAGTCTTTTTTTTACAGTGCTCTTTCATCCACTTTTGAAGTGGCGATGGTTAAAAAAAACCAGAAACAAAAAACCCCAAACCAAACCAAACAACAAAAAAACCCCAGAAAAGTGGTTTCCATATAGACTAAACCTCCCAAACTATGAGAGTCACAGCAAAGTTAATGTGGACATAACCTGCACTGAAGACTAGTGTCCTCCAGTCGGGTTTTGATTAATTTTCCACTAATTTTGACTGTTTTGCAGTAGAAATGTTTCATTTTGGGAAAAAAATTTAAGAGATTTGACTGGAAAGGCAGATACTTCAACATAGGTTGTCCTCAGTATGAAGCCTCCAGATATATTATGCTCATTAAGTGTCCCATTCCTCTGTCTGCATTTTTGTTTCTAAGAGGCAGAGCCACTACCCTCTTTAGGATGAATAACTTAGAAAGAAGGAATTTACAAGCTCCACAAGTTTATTGGTTCCAGATTTCTTTCCTTTCCTTTCCTTTTTCCCCCCTCCACACATAATTTGAGATGCTTTCTCCTTAAAAGTTTAGATAAATATATTGGAAACATTAATACATCATAAAGGTCAAAAGATTAAGCATTCAAGAGTCAGACAACCTCAAGGACTACTGTAGTGAGATTTACATGATCTATATCCATCTCAAAAGACATAGAGTATCAAGGACAGTTACAAACTTGCTTCAGCATTTCAATCTGTTTTCTGAGCTGCCTGTAAGTTCATATCCTGTTTAATTATTTGCTAAAACATAAACTAGAGAGAAAAGATGTTATCATATTACCAAAAATTAACATGAGACTCCTCTGATCTTAGTAGTCAAGATGGGCATAAAACTGAATAAACAGTGCATTGTCACTGCAACCCTGGCATTTTTCAGGTATGCTTTCAGCCATCTAGAGACTGAGCTCAGACAAAAAGTCCATTATTTTTCACAGTGGCATAGATAATTTCAGGAAAATAAATAGACTGCTTCATATACAGCAAACTAAATGAATTGTGATTCGGGGAGGGGAAAAACCCCAACCAAAACTTAACAAACCAAAAATGATGTCACTTTCTAACAGTGGCTGCTAGGTACATATATCCAGTTAACTTTGCCTCTACTGATTAGTTCTGTTAACCTGAAAATGTGCATCAGTTATACAGACCAGGACAAGCTAGGAGGGACTTTGCCATCTCTTTCAGCTTACAAGGATGGCTACTCTCCATTCTTCTCCTTTTAGAGACTTCAGGATACAATGTTGGGCCAGCTGTGAGAAACTAATTAATTGTCCCTATTGCACTGCAACTGAGGAGCCGGGCTGCAATGTTGCTGTTTTAAAGTGCAATGAAGCTCCATTTTCTCTCTAATCCTTATTTTCTAAGAAAGTGATGGTTAGGACTGATAAATGCTCAGTATGGCTGTGGGTAAACCCTAAATCTAAACTCAACCATGTTTTGGATTGAATCTGAAATTAAAATTGCTCCACGTTTTCCTCACCCCTAAGCAGGACTAAACCCAGACTCCCAATCTGCCTGGGAAAGCTCTGAGAGCAGCAACAGCAGCATTAGCCAGAAGCAGACCAGCTGCTAAAAATCAGGAAGGATGAAGAGTATTTATTTCCATGACAGACATCACCTGGCAGTTGTCATGGGTAGCACTACAAGAGATAGGTACTGAGATGTGATGGTAAAAACCTTCCTTTCCCTCTAAAAAAGATAGCCTGTTTTACAGTAAAAGGAAAAGCTATTTACTTTTTCCAAACACACCATGGATGTGGATGTTTTACTGAACAAACTTGTCTCAGATAATTTATAGGCGCATTGGCCTAGAAAACTTGCTTTAACCAACTCTGAGTATAAAAAATAGTTTTTTGTCTTCTGTAGCAACTTTTGCTAGAATGCCCTGTTTTGAACAATTAGAAGCCAATACAGCTTTTCAATAGTTTTTGTATTTCCCTACTCCTCAGATTATTTAACTGAAGCTTTTTGTGATTTCTAATGTCATAATTTGGGTCTTCCAAGAACCATCTAACACTTTTCCCATATCTATTAGGAAAACAACTGCAGACCAGGGAACATTGCAATATTTCGGTGTATTTTCCCAGATAGTCACATTACCTGTGAGTAAGGACTGAGAAGGAGGCATTTATCTCTTCCTCAACTCTGCTTATACCTGAATGAAATTAAATTTCCTACTTGACTGTATGTTTTATTCTTTAATCACTTTTCCTCCTTCTCAACAAATACAAAAGGATAAAGGAAACGGGAATTGCTTATGCGAAGCAAAAGCAGTGTAGAAATTGTAGGAAAAAAACCACACTTTTATATATAGCAGGTTTTATAGAAAAGTTAACTTAAGGAAATACTTTACAAAATAATAAAGGAAACATAATGCAGCTTTTTAGAGAGGTCAACTATTCTCCCTTACAAATTTTATCAATGTCTTCATGCTACCTTAAAAGTGTTGAAACCCTTACATTCCGCCTACAAAATCTACTGAAAGATGTAGTGAGGAGAACAACAACAACAACAAAAAAAACCCCACAAAAAAACAACAACAAAAAAGTAATTAAAGAAAATCTATCCCTTGGGTCAATTTCTAAGGAGGCAAGAGCCTCTTTCCTGCCAAGAACCAGTGTCTTCAAGGATCATGCAGCACTCAGTGCCAAATGTTTTATGGCACCACACTCCAGCTGGCAATGGGTTTTGGACCACAGCTTTGGCAGTGGGAGCAGGGTGAGCTGACTGCTGTGTTTCTGGATGTAGCACGGTTCTGATCTGACAACCCTGGTGTGATCCAGAAAGGCACCTTATTGCTTTCTGAGGAGGTTCCCCAAGCAGATTAGGTGCCTGGTCACATGAGGTGAAATATTTAAAATTAAACACTTATATTCAAAAGATTATCTACCCAGTGCCCAATATTGGTCAGGGAGCTCCTCACAGCTGGGTAAGAAATGCTGTGCTTTAGTCCTCACCCCTCGTTAGGCTTCAGCAGCCTGATTTGCCCTGGATGGGCAGTTTGAATTTGTTTTCAGAGACAGTCTGACTGATAAGGGAGAAGAATTAAGTGAGGTGGGCTGAGAGCTGTTGAAGGGTCAAGAGGTACAGCATGACTTTTTCCTGGGGAGCCTTGTAAGTGGAGAGTGGCTGGGTGGGGGGCCACATCCTCTACCCCTGGATTGCGGCAGAGACAGGAATGCAAGAGTTATGAGGCCAGGAGGAAGGCAGGCAAGAAGAAACATCAAATAAAAACCTAGGGGGTAGGGCAGCCAGCCAGAAGAGAGAAGACACCCAGCCAAACACATAAATAATCCTGGGAAGCCAGAGCAGAAGTAATTCCCCAGTGCCTGCAAGCCTGTGGTTGAGGAGCTAAGACTGGATCTTCTGAGGCAAAGGACTGCCTATAGTCATGCCTTGCGAAGACAGCCTCCAGCCACCCTGACCACCTTGCACAGGGATCCAGATGAAGAACATTTTTTTCCTGAAATCACATTTTTGTGCCATTTTTATCCCCAGTGCAATGGCACAGTAAAAAATTCCAGTTTGCCTTATTATACAGCCCATCTGAAAAGGGCAAACATATTTGAAGAAGCAAAGCCAAGAGAGTGTATTTAGTCTCCATACTGAGAGTGTCCCAAACTCAGCAAACTTGCTGTCTTTAGTTTAACTTGGTGTTAAATACAGAACCTACTCAAATAAGAACCTGGTACATTAATATCTGAGTAGGTGTAAACCATAGATTGCATAGTTCTCAAAAAAGCCTTTTCATAGACACACTGAAGTTTTTGGTAGGAGGGCAATGCTAACATAAAACAAAGTAATAATTCTGGAAATGGAGGTGAGGTTCATTCCTTCTTTTCTTTAAAGTAATATGGGAAAATGCCAATATTTCTCATATACCTTTAATAAATAGGTGGACATAAACAAAATTATTTCTGGAAAGTTTGAAAACTCCACAGCTTGTAACTCCAAAGAGTCAGTGGCTGTGGTCTTCATATCTTAACCAGGTGCATACTGAAAGACAACCAAATGCTTACTTTTGAGATATATTTCCACATATGCCAAGTTTCCTATTGCTTTCTGTAATGACATTTTGTCACAAAACCCAAAGAATGTCCACCTGAGAAAAAATGCTAGATGTCTGAAATGGCAATGACCTGATTTATCTGCTGCAAGAAGGTGATATATGTGTGAATATCTGTCCCAAAGAAGAAGTGGAGGCAAAAACATTAGAATGGCAAGCTAATGCTCTGTCATCAGCAGGAAATTACTTTGTCACCGACTGTGACAGGGTTTGCAAAACCTATTAAGACATCAGATGTGTAAAGAACTAAGAAAAACACATTGTAAGTGTATTTTATGGAACAAAGATCTTATTGCCATAATTCCTTTAAAAACTGTAATACTATGAAAAAAAGAAACGTTGTAGATGCATTAACTTGGACTCAAGTTTTGAAATAAATTCAGGGACTTCTGCAAACTACAAAAAAAATCTGTGAAACAACAGTAATAAATGTATTGGAAAAACAAAAAGCAAGCTGTAATTTTCCATAATAATCCACTGTTTCATGTGGGACACACAAAACTCTCTGAAGTTAATGGAATTAAGGTGGATTAACAGAAGGATTTGGCCTGAATTTGATTTACAGGGGGACCTACAAGAGGAAACAGCTACTTGTAAAGGAATTAGGCTTGAGACACTTGAGAGTGTAAAACAGTGCATAGTATGTTTTTAAATTGATGTTTACTAAACAGTTAGGTATTACAGCATAGAAGTCATGATGTAGTCCTGTGAGATGTCACAAAGAGACATGGTCCTTCACTCCTTTTCCAGCTGAGTCGGAGTGCTCAGTGTTTTGGAGAAGCTCTCAGGCACACACCCTGCTGCAGGGCAGGCAACACAGCAGTGCCCCATGGACCTGAGGCTCTCATCAGCCTGGTCCTCAACCTGGTCCTCAGGAGACACAGCCATTCCCCATGCAGGAGAGGTCTGTGGCAACTTGCCCTTTCTCAATGCAGATGAAGAACAATTCCCTCTTCTGCACAAGCTACAATTTTCAAGGTTTGGTGGGTCAGTCCTATCAACCAACATCCCTTGGGTTATGCATAGACACTTTTCAATAAAGAAATACTCTATCAAATGTTATCCTTTTAACTCCCAGCCCTTTATTCCATAAAACAGGATAAAAAACTGCTTGCAATTTTCGTAAAAAGAAAAAAGAAGAATATTTTGCACTATCTTGAGACTCAAAGGTTTCTCATTGTCTTGATCAAAAATCCCATAACATTTCCTTTGAGGAGACTGTAAGAAAGCAGATCTTTGAGTGGAATAGATCAGGAAGCTGTGTGGAATAAAAGATGGTGATAACATGGGCTACAGCTTTGCTATATCAGCTGTATCAACTAATTATTGACATTTGTCTTTGAAAACTTATTTTCTTCTCCACTACAGGCTAGAAGAGTGGACTACAAACAATGTTTAATCAAAACTGGAGACACAATACTATTTCTTAAGTAAAGCAAATAAGTACAGCTGAGGAAATAAAACATCCATGTTTAGAGAAAAGTGTGAACTCAATATTCTTTAAAATATGTCAAATTGATCTGTCAATTTCTCAGATAGAAGCCCTCAAGCCATCAGAATCCATACAAAATTTGGGGTTTAGGAACTGAACCTAGGTGGGATGCAATTCTTGGCCCTTGTGAGGGTTTGATTCTCATATCCTGAGGGTTATGACCACCGTGATTTCAGACATAATGAAATGTGTATTTCATACCAGTAGATGAAGTTTGGAGAAGAGAGTGAAAAAAAATGTGGAAAAGAAAACAAACCTCTAAAGAAACTTCAGTTCCATGTGGTAGAAAAATTTGGGTACATGGAAACTGTATAACCGCATCTGTGAATATAAAAACAACAGTGAAAACGAAAATTTTCCTTTTTTCTACAACTTCCTGACCAGAAGGTATCATTTGCATGGGAAACCACTGTTGTTCTGGGTTTGTTATGTTCAGGTGAGACTGATGGTTGCTATCCCTGCTCCTCATTCTGGGCTATTGCCAAAACCAGGTGTTCTGTGGGGTGCAGCAGGAGTGGGGCGGTCCCATGACTGGGGTGGGGTGCTTCATGGAGCCCAGGGCTGGCCATGACCCCTGATCAGTGCCCTCCCATGGGTGCCAAGAGCCCTTGGCATTCTTGGGAATCAGTGAACCCAGGAGAAAAGCTACCCATGGTGCTGGGCCCAGCCCTGGCCAGAGACAGTGCAGAGATGGGGCTGAGATGGGGCATGGCTGAGTCAAAAGACTGCCCTGGGGGGAGGTGGTGTGCATGGAGGTCATTGGGAAAACTGTAGAGGAGAGTAGGGGTTGAAGGTACCCTCAGGGGCCTGACACAGAAGTCCCAAGTCAAACCAGAAGCATTAGTCTGCTCAAGAATTTGAAGCATTCTGGTAAAGACAGTTTTGCAGGAGGTACTTGAGCAGAAATGTGCCATGCTGTTGTCTTCTCCACTCAAGCACTTACTAGCACAGCCCAGGAGGTTATTTCTCATTATTTCTTTTTTTCCATGATTAGGAAAGCAGGATCTCTTACACCATCTCAAAGTCACAAATACACCACAGCACTGCTGAAATAATAACATAGGCAGATATTTCCTCACCAGTGCAGCAATGCAGAGAAGCTCCAGTTTTTCTCTGGTTTCCAGTCAGAGGACAGTCCACTGCAGCTGTGCAACCCAACACCAAATTCTGTGTGCAGATTCCCACTTTCCGCTTTTGAAAACTCAATCCAGATTTTCTTTCACTCTGGGGCTTCATGAGCTGTGGATGTGTTTTCAAATACCAAACACACTGACTGCATTTTGGAAGGGTCTCACTGTAAACACTCAATGAGTTTTTCCTGCAAACTTCATTGTTACAAAATTACAAATGACATGGAAATGAAAACAGGTCAAACCAAATTACAAACATGCATTTTCTGTTAAGAATCCATTTCTCAGTGTATGAACTCATTTTTTGGGAAGTATGCCAAAGCATTGTTTTGAATTTATGTCTATCTCTACCAACATGGGATTACAAATACGAAAAAGATGCCAGAACTTATTGTAGGCAGAAGAATGCGGAAAAGAGGATAAACTTTTGCTTAAGTCTGCTATGCAATATTTGTATTTGTGTCTATTACTGGTTGTATGGGATTCTCTGGACATTTTTAATTCAAATCTATATCAGGTGAGATAATACGTCTGGTATTATAAAATGCCAACAATCCAAGCAACACACGTCCAACAGGTAAGAAAGATACCCTTAAATGGCATAGTCATTAGCAAGGAGCCTTCATCAGAGGCTGGTAATGTCCTGCTCCTTGTAGGCACACATTCATCATCTGATTCAGTGTTGCACCTTATGGCTGTGAAGGCCATGGCCTGACTACTTCCCTTCCTTCCTAGATTAAAAGCTTCTACTGTTCTGTCTTTCAAACTGGACACTTAATATTTCTCAGTAGAGAAGAAGTCCTTCATTGGATCTGGACTATTTGTGAGCTCTAACTCCTTGTTATATAGCCATTTATTCTGAAATGTCCTGAACTCCTGAAAAATATTTCACCTAAATATTATATGTTGCCAGTAAAAAGGACTAGTATACTAAAAATATCTGTTTCCAGAAGCTGAAAACTAAAAAAAATACCTGCTGACACATTTTCCTGGGGATGCTTTAAGCAACTCAAGAGCAAATTTAATTAGGCTATTATAAATTGGAATGACTCTACTGATAAGAGCTGAGTTCTTGTTTCAGTGTAATTGGTATAAAGCCTTCTTCTGCCTTCCAAATAATTTTTTTTGAAAGTGGAACTTCCATGACTACAAAAACTAGCAGCAGAAACAGAGGAGCAGGTGGAGTAATCGAACAGTCTAGACTACACATTATAAGCTCCTGTGGAAGGAGAGGTTAGACTACAAGGGACTATTTGTGTGATGACATTATTTGCAGAAGGCTGCTGTTGATACCATAACATCAAGAATGGCTGAAGTAATCTTCCAAGATTAATATAAAAAGTTTAATTTATCTTGAGATCTACTTCTGTAAGGGTGACACAGCAGGATGCCTTGGGGACAATATCACTGTCACAGTATCAGTTTCACTAGCACCTTTCTCAGATAAAAATGCCTGTCCCTGTTCAGAAAACTGATACAAATAATCAGTAAATCACCAAATGGTAAATTCATTTATGCAAAGCAACTGGTGCTGTGGTTTGAGATGTAAAAGAGTTGTAAAGCACATACCTGCCCCTTCCTACAACTATAAAAGGGCTCTGTGCTGGATGGAAATCTCTCTGAGGACAATGGACAGATGGATTTGAGCCATGCTGCAGCATGAAGGGATGGAGTGGTGGAGGCTGTGGTGGCTGGGCCATCATGACACAGAGCTATGTCCACTTCTAGGTGCATAGTAAGGACCTGTGCTGTCACCTGCCTCTGAGCTATTCCTGCAGTCTCCCTGTTGCTCAGGTCTTCAAGGTGTGTGGGATCCATCCTGCAGTCCTCAGCCCCAAGTGAGTCTGGGTGCAGGGCTCATAGGATCACAGGACTTGGTCCTCTAAGAGAGGACATTTTAAGGAGGGAGCTGTTCTCTTGTGTTCATAAAAATACTATTTTGCAGCATTTATTACACAGCCACATGCACTATATCAAGCAAAATAATGTAATAACTATTTTATGTAATACACAACAAGTATTTGGTATTTCCTACAGGCTTTCTTGTCAAAACCTGCTGCTTTGTACTTTATAATCTCTGTTCACAAAATAAAGCCATGGTACGGCCTGAGCTGTTTCTTGTAAAGATAAAACAGCTAGCATTTATATTATATTTTTAAATGTTACATGCTGCTTTGGTTAACAAGTCATGATGTCTATTAATGAGGGCATGACGAAAACTAGCCAAGCCTCTACTGTACAGGAGTACTGAACTGCACACCTGCTCAGCAAGAACCAAACATGTTTTATGTACCTCACAAAAAGATAATATTTTTCTTTTAGCAACATTTTTTGCTTTGGCCACAGTGAGTTTTGCTTTATTATCCTGCTGGTATTTTGATATTCATAAACAAGTCTCAAAACAGTTTTAAAACCTGCTTTAAAGGAGTAGTTCAACAGTAGAAAACAACAGAGCCTCTGTCTACATATATCTTCTGCAGCATTCAGCCTCTTCCCTGAGGTGTTGGACTTCAGACACGTTTTATTAACATTCTGGAGTTGTACCCTCCTGACTAACCAGCCATTAGCTGGCTCACTGATCCTTAACTGCAGATCACTTTCTCTCTTATATAGGCTGCATTTCCCTTAGGTTCCAAAATAATTAGTCTCCCGGCTATGGATGTGATTTCTGTTTAAAGGAAAGCAGAAGAAGAACCTCAGCCACTGCTGGCAAGCATCTTTATTCATGCTAAGCTCCTTCACTGGTTGATATTCACAGAGCACGAGATTCTAATTCTACTTAATAATTAGACTAATACCAGACATACTTACATTTGCCTTCCAGAGCAATTTTCGACACAGTAAGCAAGGAGTTTCATACACAGAGCTCCCATAGCAACATGTTATTGTTAACCAAAGTTGTGTGCACAGCCCCATGTGCTAAAAATTCACCAAGGACCAATTCAGCTGTCAGATACACAGGGGCAACTCCCACGGGTTGTCAGCGGAAGGCTCCAAGGGCAGAACAACCTTATAAAAATATAATATTGTGTTATGATAATAATCACCCAAAGCTCTGCTAGGTCAATACTGTGAGCTGACCTGTTTTGGATCACAGAGATAAACCCCTGGGCTCTCTCTTTTGCCAGAGATGAATATAGGGGCATTGTCATTACCAAATATTTGAATGCTGTTTGTTAAATTTGCTCTAGGTGCAATACCGGTACACTAAGGAAGTGTTGGTGCATCCTTATGAATTGTGTGACTGCAAGCATCACTTTGGAGAACTGAAATGGAAAAAACCTGCTCTTTATCTCAGACTACTAAAAAAAATACTGCAAGTGATGTCAGAAAGAGACAAGTTAAGCTCAATGCAAATAATCATCAAACAAAGTAATAAAAATATTTCCATGCATGGTGTATACTTTCATTATGAAAAGGGGAAAAAAGGCAATAAAAATGCTGTGCCTGAGGAGTCACTTTTGCATAGAGTCACAAAAATCCAGTGGACTTTCCCTAAGCATTTGAGTCACTGTTTGTTTTGACTGCCTTTTAATAATATTATGCCTTTTGATTTGGCTTCCTATTTATTGAATATATCAAAAGCAATCTGACTTGTAATAGACTAAAGGTATTTTACAAAAAGGATAGATATCTAGTAACTTTTGCTTCTCAGACTTTCTGCATAATTTTAGTGACTCTAGGAACATATTTTAACTCAGGTTACTGGACATCATGAACCAATGAGAACAAACACAGTAAGTGGTAGGTCCCCATAATGAATTCAGCTCCCCTGCACCCATAAACAGAAGTATGACAGCTATTCCCCTCCTCATGTTTGCATCTTCCTAAGGTAGGCAGGACTAGGCTCTCTCTGTCCCCCTGCCAAGAATCCTCTGAGGGATGAGGCTCTGTGCTGTTGTAAGTCCAATTACATCTTCCATTTCTAGGTGCCTTCTTGCATCACAGTCAATCATAGCTGTAAGTGCTGAGAATTCAGACATCTTACCTTACTTGCAAATACAGAAATGTAATGCATAATAGCAGCCTTACTTTTGCAAAAGTAACCTGGAAAAGAACATTCTCTTTTAGAGACAGAATCAGTCCTCTGTCTTTCTCTGTACATGTGCATATATCAGGTCTGATGTATCTATTTTGTACAAGGATGACTGGTTTTTCAGTCAAGCACATGAAGCCAGGGAGGGAGTCTTCTTAATTCCCTGGGAGGGGAGTACTAGGCCAATCTGCATATTTACTTTCTTCCCCCCTTTATTTTATTTGATTCCATCTTCCTTGATAAGTCATTTTAAAATGTACATTTCAGGCATTTACTTTGATCTGTTTTCATGGTAATTAAATTGCCAGTCTTTAAATTGATAATTTAAAATAATCCTAATTAAAACAACTTCCCCAAACTTCAAATACTGGTTTTGAATTCTAGTGTGAAGAGAATGAATAATGATTCTCTGAGTATTCCCTTTAACGCTGTCTACTTCTCCCACACAAGGAAATTGATTTTCTCACCTGTCATGTTAACTAAGGGCACAATCCTGCAAATTCTTACTTGTGCAAGTTGGTCTTAGCCAGACAGCAATTTGCTGGAACTAATTACAAGATTTGCCCATGTGAATAAAGATGGCCTGATAAGATAATATGGATTAATGTGTAAGTGTGTAAGTGCACTGACTAAGCCTGTGCAATGAGCATTTCATACATACTGATGCTTAAGAAGCTCTCCCTTGTGAAGCAGCTACTGTAGTTCACATAGGAAGTGGAAATAAAGATTTTTACAGGTTGAAATAAAAATAATTATCATGGACACATAGATATATGTAGTGAATTGCTTTCAATCTGCACCTGAATAATTTATGATCATGTGATCTGACTGTAAAACATTTATAAAAACCTGCAGTACTTTATTTTAACCAACTACAAAAATCATTGTGTATTGTGCTATTATGACACTTACAGAATACTAAGACAGACAAGAGCTTATGAGCAACAGTGACAGTTAAGAGAATATGAAAATTATGTAATCTGAATGCTCAACTACTAATAGTTTACAGAGGCTTTGAAACAATTGTACATTACTATGTTTACCTCAGCCTTTTATATTTACATATTGGAATGTATGTTGGAGGGTTTAATTGTGAGGCTGTCAAAAGTAAAAGCACTTCTAGAAAACCAAACCATGCAATATTACAGAGGGAAAAAAAAAGATTCAAAAGTCTTTTGTTGAAATTGAAATACAGAAAACAACATGTTGTTTAAGCAGGATTTTATTTTCTTCTACTCAAGTGATGAAGAGGCTTTTGTAAAGAAAGGCTTTCATCTTACACATGCAGTACTCCATCACAACATAATTACCCTAATTTGTATTCCACTGTAGAAATAGGCTTTTTCAGCTTAAACAAATTAAGCAACAATCACTAAGTGTACATGATCGGCATTCTTTCAAGTAACCTGTTATCAGCTCCGGCTACAGCTTTATCTTGATAAAATGGAAATCCTTTTCTATTTTCCTGCTTTCCCAGCCGCCCCCCCCAGGATTATGCCAGTCAGATTGCCTAGAGAGGCACCATGATTCACTGGCTGGAGAAAGGGCTGGTGCATCCAGAGATTATTTTCTACAGCCTCACTGAATCATTATGTGATCTGGGTCAAATCCTGACTGCCTTTGGTCCTCTATTTAGGAGGGAGCTTAAGTACACACTTAACTCTGCACATATGAATAACCTGGCCACATTTAGAAGGTCTTTGAAACAGCTGCACGTGCTCCCTGCTGAATAGAGGCTGTTCTGCTGCTCTTTTCCTCTGGCTTTGGTTGATATTATGTGTCCTGAAGGATAACAGGACAAGCTCTATCTGTATTTATATTGTGTGTCTTTTAGCTGTGTAGCTAAGGACATCTCTGCTGTTTGTACACATTCTTCTAAATATTAATCTCACTCTTATCTGGTGGATCACTTCAGTGAGGCTTTGCCTTCACCTTCTCCTCAGTTCCTCCAGGGATGAACACGGTATCTTCTCCACTGTTGGATCTGGATGAGATGAAGTCTCACAAGGTGCAGCTGTGGAAATCTGGCTTCCTATGGGCTTGTTAAGATACTCATATATAAAAACCAAGCAAACCAGAAAACAACACCAAAAAAGAGAAGACATAAGACCATTCCAGAGGTGTGGTAGGAGGATAGAGGTACCTGTCTGCTCACAAGGCAGTAGTTACCAGAATTTTGACATTTCCCCAGGGAATGATTTTCTGTCAGCCTTAAAGGAGGTTGATCCCACTCTGTGACCCACCACACAGAGATCTTTTCAAAGTAGGTAGCTCTCAGCAGGAATGAGATGAATGGGAAGAGAATGTACCTAGCTCCAAAGAGTGGGAACTATCACTGCTTCTCCTGAAGTGCTGGGGGGACAGCACATTCGTTGTGATCTTCTCTGACGCAGCTGAAATCAGCTGTCAGAAATATGAGAATTAGTGGCAGCAGCTGGGGAATGCTGCCTTCCCCAGAGTTCTCCCATCTCCCCCTCTTTCCCAGCTATCCCTTGCAGACTTCCCTTTCTCCTACAATCCCTACAGACTGTCAGAGAGGAGCAATCTCTAGGCTGCTTCATGAGAGAAGGTGAGTTGAGGATGATCATAGCAGAGGCACGGCAGTGTCCTCACTCTTGGGTGAGCAGAGCAACAGTTTTGAAGGCAACAGGTCTCATCAATGGTCCAGCAAGCTGAAATGAGGCTCCTGAACACGGGCAGAGGGTGTGGATTCATGAGGCTTTAGGGGAGGAGGCATGAAAAATGGGGTGAGATTTCAGGGATCATGTAAGCCAGGAGCTGAGGGTGGACACAGCCCAAGTGAGGCAGTCCCACAGCAGTCCAGTGGGGTCGTGACAGGTCATGACAATAGGTCCCACTGACAGTTCAACCATCATCAGGGCAGAGATAAGGTCCTGAGTTGGCTGCAAGGTCAATCCAGAAAATCTGAACAATAATTCAGGAACAGGCAGCTCAGAGCAGGCCCAATGACCCAGACCTGAGCTGAAAAGGGGTAATTGAACTGATGACGTGGGTGCAGTGAGGCTGACCAGGACACTTAGGGCCCTATCCCAGCCTTGCCCAGTCACCAGTCTGGATCGTGGATTGAATTGGAGAAGAACTCTCTTTTTCTTAGAAAAGGAAGCGAGAGAGCAAGTAGTGGTTGGAGTGCTCCTCCCTCAGTGTTTAACATCTTATTTGTGCTCAGGAGTTCATGAAATTATTACCTCAAAACTTGGTCTTTGTTAACTCCACCAACCTTTGAACTACCAAAATCCAGAACTTCCTAGCACCCTATGGTGAATGCATTGTCCTCCCTTGTCACTACTGGATCCAAGGAGGAATATGAAACTGTGGGCATTGGGAAATCTATACCAGAGGAAAGTTGTAAAGACTTAGGGCACTTAAATAGCTTTCACAGGCAAAGTAAGGACCTGCCAGGAGTATCCTCATGCTTGGTATGAGGATTATCACCCATGCGTCACATGTTGTGCCAGATATAGAAGATATTAATTATTCTGAGGAAAAATGGGATAGGAAAATCCACACAGTAGAGACCTCTTTGTGTCAGAGCACTGTAACTAAATGAATATGCTGCTTGACCTCAAGATTCAGCCTTCTTGAACTCCTTTTTACAAGTTTGAAATTTCCAGTGCATCCATCAGAAACTAGAGGAGATGGATAAGAACATATGCCTTTGCTGCAATAGCAAGACAAGTTGTAATCCGCTGGAGATTGTTTCAATTGCCAGTTCTGGCTGCCACTATCAGGAACAGAGATGAGCAAACACTTTCTCTCATGCCCATTTCCCTCTCCTCCCTCAGAGTTTCACTTCCATCTCTGTAGTCAGGGGTATGGCTGCACTATGAGCTCGGGAAGAAAGCTTCTTTTCCTTTCAATCAAACCAACCTGTCTCTCTTGCTCCAAGCTGTCATGCCATGGCTGGAATTCAAACAAGTGATTTAGCCCTGTTGAATTTATTGCCTCTTTTAAGGAATTCCATCATCTCCTTTAGCCTGTCCATGCCCAGGAGTAGCAAATTCTAAAAGCAATCTTAAATTTAAATGTACCATTCTGTTTACTGAGCAGTGAACCTTCAGGCAATAAATACTACAGCAGGAATTCACCAGGACTCTGTTAGGGCTTGACAGCCCCGACAGCCATTGCACGAATCTTTGTTAGTCCTGACAACATGCGGGTTTTTTTCAACCAAATGAATTACAAATTTGTTTTTAATCTTTGGGGTTACTCCCAATGCCTTAGAAAGGATCCAAAGCTGTTTAAAACTGTATTCACATTACAAGCAGGCAGTAAATTTCAGACTACTAGGCAAGCCCATTGTCATTCAATGTGAACAGAGAAGCAAAGAGAACCACAGAGAAGCAACTTGGCAAAACTTTTGTCCATGTGCTAGAGTTCTTTAATGCATTTCATACACAACAAGAGCTCTGGACTGCTCTGGTTTTAAAAGTCACTTCCCTGGTTCCCAGACGGATGACCCACCCATCATGCAGAACCTCTAGAGGCATGATGCAGGTGCTAAACAGCAATCCTAGCAATCATATGATTGTGTTAACTTTTCCTTGGTCCTACAAGTGTTGCAGCTCTATAAGTTGTTCAGCAAGGTTCCAAGCCAAAGCTAATTTCTCTACAACAGGGTGAATAACACTATGAGTTTGTATTTGCTCAGACTTGTAGAGTTATCCTGGTTATCTGGTTCTGTAAACACCCTTGTCCCAAGGCTCCTGAGGAGGAAGTAAAACCTTTACATTGGCACAGTCTGGGTTCTCCTTAGACTATGAGTCTCTTTCAGTATTTCATTAAGGTGGCATATACTTCCAGAATACATTGGAATACATTTTTTGCCTTTTTGCCTTCTCTCTGTGAATTTCAGATTTTCATCCTTTTCCTCCTCAAAGAACTCTCTGGATTTCTACTACTTTGATGCAGCCTTGCAGAACCCTTCAGTCCATGAAATCAAAGGAAAAACACAATTCCCACAGAGACATCACTTCTTGGTGTCAAAGCAGTTGAGAGTCCTGTGCTAATCTCATAAGAAATTTCATTAAGCAGTATCACTTCATCACATCCGAGTGTGATGCCTTCCTGAAATGTGCCATTTAGGGCTGTACCTCATGAGCTGCTTGGAATTATCTGATAGGTGCTCTGCTTCTCTGCTGCAGGCTCTGTGCAGACTCCAGCTAGGCCTGAAGCAGGTGGTGTTAACTCCTAGTTCGTACATCATGCGTCTGTCAATGGGCTTCTAACATCCTGAGGATGTGAAAAAGTTAAAAGTTGTGTTTGATCCAAATCATCAGAGTGGAGGAAGCCAGACATGGTCCCCAAGACAAAAGGACTCTCACTCTGCTAATGCGTGAGCGTCTTTCTGCGTCTTTCCCCATCCAGCCCTGCGTTGCAGAGAGCAACTTTGACAGGGTGTTGGGGCACTGGATGCACCAACAGCCTTTAATGTCCCTGACCAGCCTCACCTGGGGCCTTCACCCACCTCCTCTGTCCATATCCTGTGACATCAATTTAAGCTCAGGCCTGAGCCTTCAGCCTTGCTTTAAGTTATATTGTTGGAGGTGTATTTATCTCCAGTCTCTGTTCCTGTCTCCTGGCTGAATTTTGCTCTACTGTCACTGCTTTGTGTCCAGCCCTGCCTCTTGCTGCTCCACCTGAAAGGAATTCCAGGACAGACCTCCACCCAAGTGGAGAAGGTCACCTGCCTTCGGCAGTCTGGGACTGTTGATGGACCTCGATACCAGCTCCCAGGACTGCCCACCCTGTTCAGATCCTACAGGACTGTGCCCTATAGGTGAGGCTCCCTGAGTCACCCTTGCCTAGGCTTTGAGGCTCCTCTGGGGTGGCTGGGGCCAGTTCATGCTGTACCCAAAGAATTGTAGGCACTGCATGACTGGAATGGGTGGAATGGGTGTGGGAGTGTGTGACCAGCAGCAGGAAACTGGGATGCTAGAGCTGTCAGTGGGGTTGAGCAAGACTTGGACAATCTGAATTTCCCTGAACTCTCCTCTTAAACTATGTGGTTGCAGAGGTTAAGGTTGTCCCTGGGAGCCAAGGGGGTCACAGAACAAGGCAACCTGGCTTGGGGATTCACCATCATCTACCTGGCTGGGGGATGCCACCCCTGAAGCCAGGTAGAGGATGAGGTCAAGCCCCTCTAAGAATGGGCTAGTGATGCTTGACTTGCCTCTGAGAAACTTCTGAGGCCAGGGAGGTTCAGGACTTTCCTGAGGAGATCTGAAGGCTGGGGAAGTTGAATGATGATGCCTAGATGACTTGTGTTCCTGAAGAAAGAGAGACCACATGGCATGCAAAGCTTCAAGCTGCCCCTGAGGCCAGGAGGCCAATTTAAGGATCAAGTCAGCTCTGAAGCTTGTGTTTATGTGGCAGGGTCAACGATGAGGAGCCTTAGCAGGGGAAGGGTCTTCCTGCCACCTCCAAAGAGCCACACTGTACTCCAAAGCCTGGGCATCTGGGCATGGAGTTGAAATTAAGGTGCCCCAGATGGGGGGGGGAGCTGTTAGCTTGCACCCTCTCCTGGTTTCCCAGTGTCTGTGGCTGGGTTTTGGGGTCTCTCTGGGGTACCTGAAAACCCCTCCAGTTATTGACTCTCTTAGGTGAATCTGGCATGAGGGATTTTTCCTCACTGCCAAGGTTTTTCTGTAGGTACACAGCAGAGAGATGTAGGGAGATATTGACTAGTCTGATTCTAAAGCTGAATTTCCGTCTCTTGCAGAGTGTTGAGCAGAATGCTGATAGAAGAAAAGGCTGTTTACAGAATATATAACAGATACTTCAAAGAGTTTTTCTAGCTTTGAGTTCTTCAGGCACATGCTTTTGTGCATAAGGCATTTCATGTTCAGTAAACCTGATACAATATATTCCCTGTTAGATGAAGGATTACAATTGCTTCAGTTTTCTCCCTGGGTTGCAGCTTAAAATTTAGGAGATGATACAACAACTTATGATTGCTGTCTGAATTTGGGGTTATGTTGGAAGATGAAGGTAACTCTCTGCTCTAATGAAAGGATCAAAGAAATTCTCAGTACTCAAAGCTGCAGTTCTCTAGGACCCCCTCAAAATAATGAGAGAATAAGTTGCACAGCGTTCCAGTGTCTTATAAACCTGCTTAACAGCTTCACTAACTGAGACAGGAGTGTACATTGAGTTATGGCATTACAAATGTGCTTACACGTACCCAGATCTAAGGTGTTTGTTTTTTATCCAAACTCATAGATCCTTTAATTATTCTAGATATTTTAGTTTTGCAATTTAAGTTTTGAATATCTACAATTTCTTTAGCAGTGGTGATGTATATTAAGTTCTCTCTCTTTTGAATGTTCAATAGTAATTGTGTATGATATTGATCCATTACATATCTTCCTTTTCTAACAGAAACAAAATTTTATATTTTGTGCGCACTATCCATTTCAAAACAGAATACACAAAAAGACTGCTAGTAGAAATCTGTCAGAATCAAATCATACTGAAAGCAAAAAACTTCAGGTGCAGAGAGATTAACATTATTTTTTTCTTTTTTCCCCCCAGTCCCTACGATTTGTGAGGAGCCTTAGCTTCACTTGGAAACAGGCTTGCATTAGGCGATTTCTCATCAAGTTCTTTATGCACCCAGCTGGCTGTGTCTGTGTGTAATCCCAGACAGTTTCCCTTTGCAGCTGTGGGGGGCCTCCTTTGATGCGCCTCTGTAGGTGGCTGCAGATCCCTCAACTGGGGCTGGCAAAGAGAATCTCCTCTGTAGAGGAAAAGAAAACACCCCGGTGATGCCATGTGACTGTTTGCTTTATGCATGCAGGAGGAACTGACGTCAGGTGCCTCAGGACATTGTTCTAATGCAGTAACACGATGCTGTGGTGTGTATCTCTGTGCATCTAACGCAGTGCCTGTGGTGAATGTGGTCAGTCTACCTCCCTTCTGCTCTTGGTCTCTTTTGCTTTCAAGGCTTTCCACGTCTACTAAAAAAAATAAAATTGCAGGGTCTGCTTGTGACTATCGATTGAAAATACAGTGACCTCCTGTAGACATATTAAGAACAGTTTTCTTGCATTGTTCCTACCTGTGTGGTTGTAGGGTTTGTTAATACAGCAGAGCAAATGCCTAAGCATGCAACAGAGGGGAACAAATGCTGATCTCATTTTTCTACTTGCTTGGGAGGAAAGGGAGAGAAGTTATTTCACGAATCTTTGGTATGCAGAATGGTTAAGGTTAGAAGACCAGTGGTTGTCTCCTGGTCCAAACTCCTTGCTCAGGCAGGGACCCCTACAGCATGTTACTCAGGATTGTTTCCAGATGGCTTTTGAGTAACTCCAGGGAAGGAGAATCTGCAACCTCTCTGGAGATTCTCTTCCAAAGTTCAGTCACCCTTACAGTAAAGATCTTTCTCATGTTCAGGAGGAACTTGCTGTGTTTCAGCTTCTCCTTTTGCCTCTCATCTTATTGACCAGCACCACTGAGAAGATCCTAGCTCCATCCTCCTGACACTCTCCCTTCAGATACTAGTGTTCTCTTTTTTTGTCACAGCTTTCAGTTTGAATTTAAATACTGATACAAGAGGTTTAAAAAGGGATGTCAATAATAATACTAGGTCAAAATTTTCAATATTATGTGTAAATGCAATTAGGGATTTGTGCTTTGCTGAGGGCACCGTGCAACTAGTGTCCTATGAAAATATCCACATTTGGGTGAACACAGTTGCCCAGGGGCTTCTGCCTTCCTCTGGTGTCTCCCTGCAGCATGGGAATATGCAGAATGTGACTGTATGTATAGTATATATAGCCTGAGAGAATTTACTGGGGACTATAAAAGCATAAAATGTAAGGGTTGTTATGTAATGACGTGTGAATCGAGGTGGTGATGTAATCTGGTAAAATCTGCACTTACATAATCATCTGGCTTTGTAGGAAGCACCTTTTACCTGCCCAAGGACCTAGACTGTTCTAAAGTCTGAGGGGGTTATTCCTAATCTAAATGTGCGTACTGCTCATACACATTTTCCTTATGGATGTAATTATTTTGCTGTCTTCTACCCCTATCAGGACCTTCTTGTAAAGCATATCTTGGGTGAACTGCAAACTATGACCTACTTCTTTTTCTTAACTGAGAATAATTGTCTTTCAGCCTCAGAAAATGTAGTCTTGATCTGCTACTGTAGTAAGGATGAAGAGGAGGTTCAGGTCTACCCACATCTCCCACATCACCATTGTAGGGAAAAAGGTAGAAATAATGCTATTTAAAGGAAAAAAAACCCCTGTTTTTCTTATGCTTTGTGAACACTTGTTGGACATCTTGGATTGTGCCTTTTCTATGCGTCACTGCTGCGGGCAGTATTTTAACATGCTTCTGCTGTATTTTAACAGACGTCTGAGATGATAACAGTGATACTTCTTATGCACTCCCATCATGGTAAAACCTTTACAGCGTTTCCTGGGATGACAATTCACTTGGGGCTCACCTACTCTGTCATGTCCATCAGTTGAGATCCAGCCCACCTGCAGCAGAGAACGCGGATCCAGCTGCACAGGTCATTTCAGAAGGAGCTGACTCGGAGTTTTGTGCGTGCTAGGAAGCCAAGCGGCAAGTACTTCCTGCAGATGATGACTAGAGGATGATCAGCATCTCTCTCATGCTGACCGTGCTTGTGTTTCGTAGGGCAGGAGCTTGGAACAGGCACGCTGTCACAGTTGTGCTTTTCACCTTCTCCCCACAGAAGCCCAGGGGAGAGATGGATCCCCTCCCGGTGCCGCTGTGGCTTCTGGCAGATACACAAGAGCAGGCAGCCCCATATGTTCAGGGCAATGGCACGAAGCTGTGTCAGGGGAGGTTTAGGCTGGATATTAAGAAAAGGTTTGTAAGCCACAGGGTGTTTGGGCCCTGGCACAGGCTCCCCAGGCAGCGGTCACAGCGCCAGGCCGACAGAGTTCAAGAAGCCTTTGGACAATGCTCTCGGCCACATGGTGTGCCGCGGGGGCTGTCCTGCGCAGGGCCAGCCCTCGGCCTCGGATCGCCCTTGCGGGTCCCTTGCACGTACGGTATTTGTCACGCGGGGATGTTCTGTGGTTCCGCGTGCGCGCACGGCGCGCGGCCCCGCCGGGGTCAGCCCCACGCGCCGCGCGCGCACGGACGCAGCTCGAGTTGCCGGAG
>VZUI01013313.1:0-17219 GCA_013401135.1 Cettia cetti | reverse complement strand
CTCCTTTGGCTTTGTCTGGCGATTTTTTTTTTTTTTTTTTTTTTTTTTTTTGCCAGTTATCAATGTCTTGGCTGTGATATTGTCTCTTTTGATTTCTCTCTCAGCTTTTGTTTTCAATTTGCCTTTTAAACTCAGTGGTCAGCTAAACCACCCACACTGATGCCTAGGAGTGATCCTCGGTTATTTCTCTATGCTATCATACAGATAGACATGAAAATGTACTGGTTGTGACTGTGCAGCAAATTCAAGCCAAACTTAAATCAAAGTAAAGTTATGAGGCCACAGAGAAAAGCCTGCCAATGTTTATTCCCTTATAGTCATCCAAGATAAATTTCATTTGATCATCAGTCATCCCCAATTCAGGATACACCAATGCTTTTCAATTCATCTCAGGCTTCTCACAGTTCTCTTCAATGGCATAGGACAACGAGTATCAGCAAGTGTCACTCACTCAGTGTTTGTTTTCCTCTGCTAGCTCACTAGTGCAAACACTCATTGTGAGAGGTGTTGGTGTCCCCTTTGGGAGCACTTCATTGTCCTTTCTCAACAGCAGCCACGCCCAAAACCTGCAAGACCTGGGCAGGTCCTGGGATCCCTTGATAGTTCAGGAAAGGGAGTTAGAGTGTGCAGCCTTTTCAGGAACAAGCTGAACTAAACTAGGTGGAGTCTGTGTCGAAGCTGGGTTCATTTTTCCTGTTTTATATTTTCTGTAGCACATCTTAGAATTTATTGGTCATGACTTCCCAAGAAGCTAAGTGTCCCTGCTTCCCTGGGAGAATCCGGTGAATGCTCTTTCAGCTGCTTTGCACACATTGACTAACTAATCCATGCAATACCCCTCGAGATAGGAAAACGAGGCAGAGAGATTATATGACTTGCCCAAAGCCACAGAAGGAATAAGTGTCAGGCGTATTATGAACAGGGCATATAGATCAAAGGAAATACAATGAGCACTCAGGAGTTCCTGTCTCCCTGTCTGCTTTTTACAACAGAGAACAACACTACTTTTCTACTGTATAGCTTTTACAGGATTTTTTAAGTAAAGAATCTTGTCAAAAGCTTGAAGGAAATCCAAATAAATCATCTTAACTATACTGTATTGGTGTGGATGACTTCTGTTTGTGAAAGGAATTTACATGCTTGCT
Organism: Cettia cetti; assembly: GCA_013401135.1. NCBI lineage: Eukaryota > Metazoa > Chordata > Aves > Passeriformes > Sylviidae > Cettia > Cettia cetti. The sequence goes on along the minus strand of VZUI01013313.1, from coordinate 16,074 downwards.
GGATTTCAGTGAGAAATGATGTTGTAAGATCACAAAGGCACAATCTATTTCTCAAGTAAAGTTAATACAACTGTCCTCTATGGTCTTAGCTATACAGCTGCAGGATTTCTCTTTATGTATGTATTTTCAGTCTTCTTAACTAATTTAGTTGCAAAACTTACCCAAGTGAAAGTTTTAAGTAGTGAACTTCCTTGCAATGAACGCTTGGCTTTCAATCACAGCACTTCAGGGAACTTACAAATGGATGTGTACCACATACCACCCTTCTGGATTTTTTGACAGTTACTTGGTGCTTCAGGGACTTGTATATCCCAGGAAAAAATCATTTTCATGGCAACAGTACTCCTTGCCAAACTGAAGTCAATAGCAAAGTTCCTTTAGATTTAAATACCCCAGGTTTGTACGTCTTGCTTATGTCTTGATCCCGAATTTTACTGTGAGGGTCATATCACAGATCCAAAGAGTAAGCTTGTGGGAACAAATGTACTGCAATTTCATATTACTTTTAGTACTGGGAACAAATATTACCTTTTTTTTCAGGTTTTAAAAATTACTCGGCTTATGAGAACTCCTTTAGAGGAGTACTAATACTGAATACTCTTCTGTGTATATCTGCATGTGTGTATAAACACATACCTATCTATCTGTGAGCAACAGAGTCAAAACTATGCACAAACCCCCTCCATTTCCTAATTTTAAAATTATGAGCTATACAATCAATGCTTTATTCAGAACAGCTATCTCCAACTGAGTTTTGAAAAAATATTTTTATAGAAAGATAGGACAATTAGAAAGACTGCTGGGCAGACTGCGAAGAGAATTGCAGGAAGATGTGTAAACACCATAGTCTTAAATTGCTGAGTTGGATCACGGACTGCCTGGAGGCTCTATTGAAGTCCTGGTGCTCATTACCCTGCTCAGCCACTGGGTGTTCCTGAGTGACTGCAGATGGCAGCCACCCCTGCACACAATGGCATCGCCAGTGGAGGGAGGTGACAGAGTTTGAAAAGATGTTTTCTAAATTTGACTTGCTGGATTCTGCAGGGTACTGAAATTTGATTGCCTTTTACCGTTTCTTTTAAGCTTGGAAATGCCAATTGGATCCTCCTTAGAGAGACTCCTCACAATACCTGAATATTGTGCTTAGTGTTGGGCCCCTCATTACAGGACATTGAGGTGCTGGAGTGTGTCCAGAGAAGGGCAATGGAGCTGGTGGAGAGTTTAGAGCAGCACTCTGATGAGGAGCAGCTGAGGAAACTGGGATGTATGGAGAAAAGGAGATTGCAAACGGGAGACTATTGCCCTATTCTTTTACGATTCTTCTCAGCCTTCTGAAATGTTTACATATTTGGAGTCAGAGTCTCAGAGTTCTCACACATTTTCATGTAAACAAAAGAATGTTTACCTGATATTCTCCTGTTGTTGACATTCCTGTCTTCTGGAGGAGAAACTTGATGGACTTGTAGTCTGACCAATGTGGTTGGAGAGGTGGCACCCTCATCCTCCAATCCATGGTCATTGTCCAAAATCTATATAAACTGAAGTAACTAATAAACTTCCTTCTTTCTTTCTTTCCTGGCCTGGCCGTGTGCATGTGTTCATTGTGTGTCCTGTAGTGACAGGAGACCTTATCTCAAGTTGCACCAGGGGAGGATTAGATTGGATATTAGGAAAAATTTCTTCACCAAAAGTGTTTCCAAGCACTGGAACAGGTTTTCCAGGGAAGCAGCTGAGCCACCATCCCTGGAGTGGTAGATGTGGCACTCAGGGTTTAGTGGTTGACTTGGAGAATTCATTGGACTCAATGATGTTAAAGGTCTTTTCCAACCAAAATGATTCTATTCCATGATTCTACAACAAGCTCATTCACTGGTCTTAAGAGTTTTATTTTGCCCTTCAGCCCTGCTTATTCTCTTTCACTCTTTGCTCAAGAGCAAAGATACTTAGCACAGGTTTAAATGCTTTGATGAACTGGAGCCTAAACCCTCCATATTGCAGTGATTATTACACTGATAAGGGGGCAATTAAAGTTTGCTGTTTGGAAAAATGAGTTATTTTTGACATTACTGTTAGGACGTACATTCATTTGAGCATACTTACTACCGTATGACTTGACAGAAATGCGTGTTTTGTTCCTCCAGCACAAAGTGAAAATAAACAGCAGCAAAAGGGAAAACCCTTGCTTGTGGGGATGCTGTTGCTTCCAGAATGTCTGGGTCATGATATTTCAGAAAAATGCTTCTCCCAGCCAGTCGTACAAAATAAGCTGGCGGTAGGTAAAATAGTTGCTGTCCTTGCTGTGCTGAATTCTGCAGGTAATTTTGTACCATGGGTTTTTTTGTTGGTGGTTTTTTTTTTGGTTTTTTTTTGTTTGTTTGTGGGGGTTTTTTGGGTGTGGTTTTTTTTTTTTTTTTGGTCGTTCTTATTGGCTTGGTTTTTGGGGAGTTTGTTTTGCGGTTTTCTTCAGTTTCTCAATGCCAGGTTACACCCTGTGCATTCACGGGGTAAATGTCCAAACCCTACAGTTGCATTTAGTTTTGGTTTGCTGAGCTTCATTTCAGATTTGAGAAGACTCTGAAAGGTAGGTGATGTTGTGCCACCCCAGGCACATTTTGGCAGGTACTGGCACAATTTCCAGGACTCCTGGGGACTGCAGTTCCCCTGCAGACATGGGCAGGCCTTTCCATTGTTTCTGCCTCACTGGGTTGAGAGCTTAGCTGGCTCACCTTGCTTCCTAATCATGCATTTCTTTGCTTTTCTGCTCTGCTTCCTAGCTGAAGAGTGCTGTTTTTTCACTATTTAACTGAGTATCCTGAGTGGCAGTCATTGCCTCCCTAGGTTTGCCCTCTTAACTCCTGCTTACAAGTGATATGAACTGAAAATAACTGAAAGGTGAACAAACAGATCTGAACTGTGTGGATACAGAGTAAGACAGGTGGGTGTAAGAAGGAAAATTTTGCTCTTCTTGCATGAGTTTGAGCAATTTGTCATTTGATTTGTTATTCTGACACCAAAGCTTTTAAGGGAGAAAAGAGGTCTCATCTCATTACACCCAGCTGACTCCAGCAGTGATTTGTTTACTAAGTTGACAATACCTTTAAATTTGGATAACACCTCCCTTGTGAATGAGATTAATACACCCAGTGTGAATGTGTAGCCGTTGGTTTATCCCTCACTGTCACAACTGCATTGTTGACATCTTCCAGGAACCAACAAAATCGCCTTGGACTTACCATGAAGATTCACATGGCAGGGAGCTAGTGCAGGAAAGGAACAGCACCACTGGTTGAACTCAAGGCCAGTGTGTGTCCACAGACATTTTGTTTTCAGGGAAATGTATAAATAGTGGTTAGATGATTTTATATTTTAGGATGAAAAAAACCAAAAGTAAGATCCAGCTACCTGCTAAGTGCTTCAGGGTAATGACAAATGCAGGATGCAGCCCTGCAGGATGGAGCAGCCTCATGCCTGGCTCGTGTCAATGACAGCACAAGGTTATCAGCACCATCAGCTCTATCACTAAGCACCATCAAGCCAATAAAAGAAAGGATTCTTCTCCTGGCTAAGAAAACAGCTCAGTGTATCTCTGTCGGATGCCTAACACTTTTGATTGCCTGTTTGTCCCATTGTAACTGATAGTAAGATACAAATATTAGTGCTTAATTGAGAGTGATTGTGTGAAAAGACAGTGAGAAAATGACTGTCTCATAGTTAATTCACTGACCAGGGACTACAGCATGAGAAATGCAGATTTGTGGCTTGCTTCAGAAGAGTGGGGCAAGAGAAACCAGATTGAAAGTAAAATCTTGTAAACACAATTAAAAATGCAGTTAGTACAAGCACTGCTTTTAGTTGAGCTGAGATCTTTGTTCCAAAGTGAAGTAGCTCACAAGAAATTAAATCAAAAGAGTTATGAAACTCTAGAGTTTCCTTAAGCTGCTCCTGCTCTTCTGGGCCAAAACCTCAGAAGGCATCAGCACCCTGTGAAAAATGAATCATTCATCATGGAACCTGCTTTTACTTTCATTTTTGGTATCCTAATAAGTAAAACCAATTTAACATTATTTACACAGGAGCACTGTAAATGAAATAGTCTGATTTATTTAATCTGAAGATCTAGCCCATTATTATTTACATTAAAAAACTCTATGTGGAAAGAATCCTCACAATTCTTGTCATTTCCCCAAATGAACTTAAATAATGAAGTGTCTGTGTGTGGAAAGAAGTACTGAAGAAAGGAAGAATGAGCATCTTGATAATTAGTCTTGTCCCCTTCTCTCCAGCCAGACTATCCTTAACATTCCCTTTATAGAAGATGCAATATTAAAATCTTCCAAAGCAGCCTGCTCTAATTATCCAGTGGAATTTACTGTACAGAAACTGTGTAGTTTTACAGTGGAATCTACAGTGTGATCATAAACCAGCCTTGCCGTGTCCTAAATTTTACAACACAAAGATTGCTTGAAGGAATAACCCCTTTTGTTTGGCACATTGGAGCCCAGATTGCCATGACTATGGCTCATGTTTTGTTCATGTGTATACATATGTATATATTTTCACTTTCCGCTTCTTTTCATTTCTCTTGGAGCGCTGAGGCTTGTGTATTCACTAGTTTTAAATTTCTGCAGTAGGGGAGCTGAGGAGTTTGCTTCTTATTTTTTTTTCCCTGTTTGTTCCCTGAACTCTTCTTGCAGTTTAACAAGTCAAATACAAAACACAGGGGGGATAAACATCCACATGATGGTACCATTCGAGATATGGCATCATTGATTGGATATACTGCATTGGAACATCACACAAAAGAGCCTGTAACGAAAAAAATCAGTCGCCTGAAGCTTTGAGCTTTCAAATTAGGCTAAAGAGGTTCCCCTGATAACCAGCAGTGTTGAAGCTTTCAGTATTATTTAGCTGCCTTGGTATCAGTAAACAGTTTTCAGTTAGAAGAACCTAGACACCTGACACACTGCTAAGGTAACCCACCTGCCCTCTCAATACTTTGGGATCAAAAAGTCTATCTAAAAATCTCCAGTTTACCAGGCATAACTGGGAGCAAATGCAACTCTCCCTTCTTCAACACTATCTCTGTCTGTGCAGCCTATTTTGCATCAAAAGATCCATTTGAAAGTAGAGATCCCTTAGAGCTAAATATTCTAAACTGACAGAAGAATTTCTAGTGGCACACCAGCCTAGAGCCATATTTTTATGAGGACATCACTTTCTATTTCTAAGCTTCAGTATGCACTCATGCTTCCTCATTGCCAGGAGCCATGCCACATCAAGTTGCCTCCTCCCAGCTTTTATGTTTTGGTTTTCAGGTTTGTTTTTTTTGTTTTTGTTTTTTGGTTTTGTTTCTTTTTCATGGAGTCTAGTTTTCTGCCTAATTTATGGCTATCTCCTTAACAAATTGTCAGACACCTATGTCACTAGGACAGAGGTGTTCTGGTGTGGCACAAGTCAGAAAGGACATTGTAGGTGTCTTAAAAAAATTTATATGGGACAACCATTTGTAAGTCTGATTAGTCTTGAAGGTTGGGAAAGATTTAAAAACACCCCAAACCCCAGACAGGGTATGCAGTGTTAAGTCCTTAAGTATAAGATAGGAATTTATAGACAAAAGCTTTAAGTTCATGGGGCTGAGCCTGAATTTCTTGGCACCTTAGAGTATTACAGTGAAGGGAAGCTGTGCTGGACCCTTGGCACCAGCAATGCTTTGTAGAGCTGCCCTTGGGTTACAGTCACCTGAGGGCAAGGCTCTGGTCTTCTTGTATGTCTCATTCAGCACTGAGCAGGCTGCTTGCACTTAAATGAACTGCCATGGCTTCAGTGTCTGGCTAGAGCCTGGCGAGTCACACTGCTGGGCTTTAGGAAACAATAATGGGCCCTCCTCAATTTCATGTCATGGGAAAACACTGCTTTTACAGTAACAAAGCTAGTTTTTTTCCCCAGTGAAAAAGCGTCAGGGTTTAGCTGCTCCTTTGCGGTGTCAGGGAGTTTAACATTCGCTAAAATATTCTCAAGGACTAGCACAGGATTTCAGTCTTAAAAATTCTACATCCATCAAAGAAGGTAGGAATTTTTATGTTAAAAGAAGAAAGATGTGCTGTTATAAGTCAGCAACTTAAAATGCCTTTATCTATACAGCCTGCAAGACATCTGCAGAACATTCAGCAATTAAATATGCCCCCAGCTGAACAATAATGTTGCTGCTTGGTCTGCATATAAATTAAGAATGAGTTAAGGGTGTGTGTTCAAGATGGGCTCTGTTGTTGTCAATATCCTGTGCCATAAGCTGCCCTTGAAATCACCCTGGAGTCTTCAAAGGGCACTTGTAAAGCCACACATCTCTTCCTGTCTCACCCCAATAAAAGAGAGTGCAGATCCCTGAAAGAGGGAGAAGTAGTAATTCATCATCTTAGATAGCTTAGATTTTCTCTCAGCCTCCCAGGATATGCTGGTTTGGGAGGGACAGAGGAAGAAGAAGTAAAAAAGGTGTAATTTATCCAGGAGTAAATTTATCCAGATCCCTGCTTCATGGGAGTACCAAGCCAGGCTGGGAGTGTCTGGTGAAGCTCCCCTCCCACTACAGTACCAGGGTTTTTCCAGAGGTGCCACCATACCTGGAGGTTGATTTTTAGGTTGCTGAACTCTCTGCAGCTTTCCTAGCTTGGCAATTTTGACTGGAGGGCCAACAGTCTGTGTTTACTTCAGCAAATGTCCTGTCCAGCTGTGGTTTGGGGCTCCCAGGTGTGTGTGTCACTCTGTGTGTGTGTGTGTGTGTGTGTGTGTGTGTGCTAGAGGGGCTGGAAGAAACCAGTTGGAGAGGCCCTGCTTTTCTTCCACTGCATCATTTCTGAGGGTGACTAGAGAGTGTTGGCACACCTGGCTACCTATCAAGACTTTACTATGAATTTATCTTTTCTCTAGTGCCTTCTGTGTAAGGATCCCAAAGTATTTAAAAATGTTAAGCTGCTTCTTGAAGCTGCTCATTGTTCTAGTGTGGCAGACACCCTGGGAGGGAGCTATGTGTGCCCACTCACACGTGGAACAGCAAGAGCTGCAGTTGCTCAAGAGACAGCAGCCCTTGGTCTGGTCGCTGGCCCATCTCCTCTGCAAGAAGTGATCCCTTGCAGGAACAAAGGCAGTGAGACAGATGCCTGTCCGTGCTTCTGTGGTTCCTGTGGGTGCTGGAGCAATGGTGCACATGCATCCTGGTGCCCCAGGAAAGCACAGGGAGATGGATCAGTGAGGGCACTGGCACATGATGCTTTCTGTGACCCTACTCGGAGGAGGGACAGGACACATCTGCAGCAGGGGATGGGGTTTGCTGGAGCTCATTTTTCAGAACCCCAAGGCATTAACTTCTGCTATGACTTATACTGTCCTTATGACTGTAGTACCTTTCTGTTTACATTGAATTGCCTTGAAATTAAAACAAAAGGTAAAATATTTTTTTTTAAAAAATCGTTTAGCTTTTGCCCATTGGGTCTTATTGTCCCACAGAGCAACAGAAGCAACATCTGTATCTGAAAAAGAGAAGCACTGGCTTGCTCATTGCTCCTGGGAGCAGTTTTATGTGGATAATCTGGAGAGCACAAGAAAACATACAGGTACATGGCACAGCACCTTGCATGTTAACTGGGCCCAGGCACATGTGGGTTTGCAGTAAAAAATCCAGTTTCTTCTGAGCAGAGCTTTCCATGTTACTTCTCAGCAGGAGAGAGCAGCTTATTCTGTACCTTGATTCTAATTTTAACAATACCTTTCTTTATAAGCTCTACAGAATATCTGTTTTCTTTCAGCAGTCTTGTAACAACAAACAAGTTATGCCTCCCTTTCCTTGTCAGATTTTCTGTTGCTTATTTTTCATTCCTTTTTTGGGCTGTTTGAAAAGAAACCCTGAATTTTGCCAGGCACAAACATCACTTGACTTGTTAAAGGTGATATAATGGGGTAAAGAGACTTAACGTGTGCAGGGAAACCAGCATATCTTGATAACCATATAATCTTCTGGGAGAAAGGTACAGAAATATCCAGAAGCAGTAAATATGGTAAGGTATGCATAGGGCAACTCCAGACCATTAGCTAGGGACCCATAATGGAACATTGCCATCTTTAAAGGCATTTTTGTTTCTACAATTTTTATGACAGTTTTATGGCAATTCTATAACTACTGTACTTCACTGCTTCACAGTGATTTCTTTTATCTCTTGAGATTTTTCCAAGATGCTAGGATGTAATATATGGAGAGAAGAGCAATCATCTCATAGCAAGATGCACATAAAAGAGTCATATAATCAATTGTTCTGATGTCATAAAAGTCACAGTCCACTGATCTGATGTCACAGTGATGGATTGGGAGTTTTAATGCTCCATTTATGGTATTTAAAAAAAATGTGGGAAGGGGTGGTTATGTCAAAACACATGCCATTCTTAATGTGGCATTAACAGAGCTAAATGGGATGCAGTGATATTTATTTATTTGACCGCAGAAGTGTGAGCCAAGATCAGTGTTAACAGCATAAATGTGACTACTTCTGTGTGCTTTCCCAAACCAGTGGGCGAGAGCCAGGAGCAATGAATGTTTACTCCAGCTGAGGATCTCCTCCAATGTTTTAATTAATAATAAGGGAAGTAAAGGCTCAAGCATGACTTTGCCCCAGGTCAGGGGCGCATGGCTGTGGTATCCAAAGAGCAGCCTGGGAGGCTGTGGCTGTTGGTGTTGCAGTCTGCTGCTGCTTCCCACATGCTTTGGCAAAGTAAGTACCCCCAGCTTGCCCTTCCTTTGCTTACAGTAACCAGCAGGTGGGGAGAGGAGGAGGCGTGGGGGCTGGAACAAAGATCTGTGAGTATTTGCCATGGACAGAACTGAATGGACACAGCAGTCACACAGAGGTGGCTTTGCTCCCTTCACTGTGGCCCACAGCTAAGGAAAGCCGCTTGAAGGGGAATGTGACACGGTCCTTACTTTTTAGATGAGACAGTGCAAGATTCAAGACATCCATAGTTCAGATACTCTTAGGATTTAGGATTGGAAAACTGTCCTGTTTCAGTGTTTGCACTCCTGAGGCAATAGGTCATTCAGAGGGGCATGGACTGGTACCTTTTTTGTGGTCACTGTGTGGTGAGGAGAGGGAATATATTACTTTTATGATGGAGGAGCTCGAGGCTGGCATTTCCCATCCTGGCAGTCAGCCACAGCCCTCTACTAAAACACATCAGGTGGCTGTTCCTGCTCAAACTTTTATTGGGCTGGTCTTGAAAGTGTCGCTGACAAGTTTCATGGTCTGTGTATGCTGGGGACATGGACAGGTCATGAGTCCCAGAAAATGCCCTGGACTCACAGGACTTGGTTTAATTTTGACTCCTGTTAAGAAGCTTTTATTTGCAACTGAGAGAACTGCAAAAATGAAATCACTCCTAATCAAAAACAGCAGCTGTGAAATCACATATACATGGGTGAAATCACATATACATGGGTGTTATGCATAAGAGCACTACTACCTCAGTTTGTGATGGGCTTGTGAGCTTTTGCACCTGGCCACGTGTACATCTGGAAAAAAGTCAATCTTGTGCAACGTTCTTGTTCATCCTGGCTGCAGCTAAAAGATGATTTTGTGGCATTGCCAGACAGAGAAGTTATCACTCTTCTGCCAGTGCTGTACTTAGCTCCTGTTTCCCTCATCTCACCTCCCCTTTCTCCAGTCTCCCTTCTGCTTTCACTCCTTTGCCCATATAGTCCTTTCAGCCTTAGAGTGTCCCTCCTGACTCAGCAAAGCTGGAAACTACTTTAAGCAGGATCTACAGGGCGTATCAACCCAGCACTGCAGAGGACTTGTGGGCTTACAGGCAGATAACACTGGGCTTCCCTCTGCAGTGGGACTGTGCCCACTTAGTGCCCAGTGATGGCCAGAAAGGGAACACAAGAGCTCACTTGCAGAGAGGGGTCCTCTGACTTCACTTGGAAACCTGTTGTGGGTTTTCTGGACAAAAGTGAAACACTTTATCTTTGTGTTCTTGTGCTTCTGAGGCTTGGGAGCAGGACTTCCGTTGCCACCAGGAGCTCCTAACAGAACCACTGCCCTGTGCTGGTCTGCATCTTCCCCCTTATCCAGCTTATTTTCTCCTCCTCAAACACAAAGTTGGAAAAGGAGCCAAGTGATCCATTGCAGATATCTGTACTACTGAGTATTTTTTTCACCATCATTTTTGAAGTATCGTACAGTCCCTTTCCTCCATGTTGAAAGCAGAGGAAGAGAACACCAATTTCATGCCCTCAGGCCTGAATAAGAGAATAAAAACAACACAACATTTGCATCTGTTTAGTAAGCCCTGTTCTAGAAGTCTCTATGCAGGCAAAAAAAAAAAGGGGGGGGGAAAGCCCCATCATTTCAGGTGACATGGAGCTGTTCAGAGAGTACTGTGGAAAGTAAAGGCACAGAAGAAAATTATTGTCATAAATGACCTAGGAATTCATGGCCTTATGATTGCAAACACAAAGTCTAAAAAGGTTACATTCTCTTGCTTCTCTGCCTACCCCCGATATCAATGAACATCAGCTAAAGGTGGCTGAAGAACCAATTTCATGCATCTACTGTAGAAGGAAATGAACTGAGCCAAGGGCAAAAATAAAATTATACAAATGTTATTATAGACTAGCCTGCTTCTGTCCTAGTTTAATTCAAATTTCAGTGCTGCAGGCTTTGCTGCTGGCAGTAGCCTTCCTGAATAAATCAACATTTGCTTACATCTAAATTATTAGAGAAACATGTGACTTTGTTTATTGTATAAATTATACGCAAGGTTAAAGCATTAACTGTTCAACTGGCTTTGTGCAGCCACACAATCACTCCCATCCCCCCCCCAAACCTTTCTCCCCCAACACCATTTTGAGGACAAGGCATCCAGGGTGGGCTCAGTGGGGACTGCCTGGCAGGAATGCAGCTAAAGGCATCATTTAGGGCCTTTCCTTTCATTGTGCTGCCCTGGGGGAAATCACTCTGCCATGCAGAGCATGCAGAGGATGCAAAGCACCCTTGTGCTGGCTGGGTAGCTCTTCAGACCTACTTTGCAGCAGTGTTTAAGGGTGCAGGAGGTGATGGGGAGAGAGGTGTTCAGAAGCTAGGCACTTGTACAGGCAGAAGGAAGGAATCTACTGCTGCCAGCACTGTTGTGATTGGTGGTGGGGTCTCATCTGCCACAGCCTGGCTCCACAGCAGGTTCCTGGCTGGAACCACAGCAACCCAGAGTCTGGGACCACAGCAGCTCTGGGGCTCCAGCGAGCTTGTGTGCCACAATCCCCAGACTCCCTGTGGGTTTTCCAAGCTTTATGGTAACAGCTGCTGAAGTTCAGTTGGGAAGGTGCTCATTAAAAAAACTAAGCAGCTCTGCTGCCTTCACCACGCATGTCCCAGCCCTGAAGGAGTCAGGGGCTTCTGGGGCAGCCAGAGCCCCATCCCCTGGCTGCCAGCTCTGTGTCTCTCTAGTAACAACCGGAGTGACCCCTCCCAGCTGGACCTCCTTTTCCATATCTGCTTTCCTTACTGCTCTTCACATGATAGAAGTACTTCACTTCTCTTGGGAATACAGTTTTGTTGCACAGGAAGGCTCTGCTGCAACAGTCCTGAGCACTGCAGCAGTAACTTCTAACTGCAGTATCTGGGATTATTGCTGTAAAGGACCCTCTTTTTAAAGCAGAGCAAGCAAAAAACTGAAAGGTTTACTCCCCTAAAGCCAGTAATGTCTCACAGGCCAGCTGGTATGGTGCTTTTTGTCACAAGTATATCGCTGCACAGCAGCTGCGTAAATCTTTTCCACAAAGGTATCAGATGCCACTAGCTAGTCTATATGTCTCCTGGGTTCCTGCCCTGAAATACAATCAGGAGGTTTCTGTGGCCATACTGAATTTAATATTTTGTTTACATTTCATTTACACTTACAAATTAATATATACTTTCAATGCTGTTAAAGGGCCATTGAACAGAGCTGTAGTTTTATATTCAGCAACAGGATGTAATTTCCCTATCAATAAAATTATTGTTTGTTTTTCTCTGCACTCGATTATTATGGAAATTTCACAGTTTCTCAGCTACAGTGGTGTCTAGTGAAATGAGCAGGCCATTTATGTGGAATTTTTTTCAAGTGTCCTTACTCTTTTCTATTTATGCTAATGTTATTTCATGCTAATAGCAGACTATATTTTGCTTTGATACTATTAAAACCTGGCTGGCTTGAGTAAAAGGAACATTTTTATAATGTTTTCTGGAAATGATCTAACACAGTAAAATCATCTCCATTACAAGTGTGGTTTTAGAGGAGACTCTGTTTCCCTGCCCTTCAATCCAAAATGTGAGAAATCCTTTAGACATAAATTAATTTCACTGGCTCCTTTTCCTATTTTTGTTCTTTGTACTTGATAACTTACTGTGTAATTTAGCTATGCTGCAAGGAGTTCTTCTTCCAAGAGGGATTCGGGAAGCATATATTGTTTATCTCAGCCTGTGAACATGAGGTTTACAAATCCCGTTACCAAATAATGGGATTGGAATTCCTATTTCAATTTTTATGCATCCTTTTGCAAAAATGTGACCTCCTTCTCCATCTTGAATAGCTGAGATCTTCCTTCTCCATTAGACAGGGTTCTGCAATATTATAACCTGTCCTGGCTTCCTTCCTGGGTATTGCCACAAAAATCGGTGGGATCTTTAAACATGAGAAATTCACTTTCAGCCTGGAATGGAAGCTAAAGAGAACTCCAGCTCCTTTGCCTGAAATTTGTATCAGACCTGTGAGAGGAGACTCACTGAATGAGGAGATTCAAGGCATAAAATTTAATCAATATTTAGGTATTTCCAATGACCTAGTTACTTCTATAGTGGTTCTGTTCACGCCTACCTACAGAGCCTCCTACTCCAGTAGCACTGAAAAAGTGCTGAGGAAAACCAGTTCGGGTTCCCCACACGCTCCTCACCAGGGAAAGGTTCCCATGAATCCCAGGGCAGTTTTGGGGGAGATGTCAAAATGCAAGCTAACTCTTCCTTGGCCTTATGCTGCTGCCTCCGAGCTCTTACACCAAGGGTAAAAATCTGGCACAGCGACATCTTCCCTCGGTTGGAAAATTTGCCTCATCTGACTGACAAGCCTGGGCGCCGAGGTCAGCTGGGAGGCCTGGCTGAACAGAAGGCTGTAATGAAGACATTTTCCCTCTCCTGGCTGACCTCCTACAGCCGACAGATTTGAATAGCCTCTTCTCCAGCTGACAGAATGAAATGCAGGCTAGCAGAGATCAAAAGCACTTACCATTTATCTACCTAGTTATTCATAAAGTCCCCCATCACCATGGTATCTGAAAGCCTCCAGTGAACTGGGGAGAGTTCCCTGGGGCTAAGAGCCTCCAGTGCTTCCTCACAGCAATCAAAATTGCTTCCTGAGGGTTGGTTTGGTTTTTTTCCCTTCTTTCTCCTGCTTATAATTTTTATCCATTACTGCAGATCATCATGGGGATTAAAGGGAAGATTGAATCAACTGGGCTAATGCTTTGACTGAATTTGCATATGCTCTCATCCAGCTCCAGTATTCTAGCTTCTGATCAAAAGATTTATTGTAATACTAAAAAAGTGGCTGAAGAGAGGAATTGAAAGTTCCCAGCCACAAAGTCCTATCTGAGAGGAAATTAACAAAGACAAGCCTACCATTTTAAGACCAGGACTATGTGTATTTCACACACTGAAAAGACAAATAAATGCATGGCTGAAATATTTTTACAAAAAGGTACAGAATTCTCTGGTGGGAGTTTTCTCCTTGCAATTTGCACAGTGCTTTGACAGTTGGTCATGCAAAACAAATAGCTCAATGATGTTAAAGAGAAAAAAAAGGCAAACATGAAAAGAAAAAAGAGCATTTCTTTGAGCATATTTCTATAATTTTTACATTTCTCTCATGATTTCTCAAGATCTAATTCATGACTGAAATTTATCTCTGACTGTTACTAAAATTCCATGGCACAGATTTTTCCAAGCAAAAACTCCAGCTTTACACAAAAGCAAATGTATCTTTGGTATCTGATATCAAAAACCCAACTACAAGCAGGTTTGGCTATTGGCTTTCATCTGTAGTCTGTTTTTCTTTCTGTAGTCTTCCAATCTAATCTAAAAACTAACCCCAGGACTGGACAATGGTTGTCAAATAGGCCAAACTGATAAACAGCCCACTCTGCCTTGACATTGGTGTTACCCATTTCTTTTAGGACTGAAAGGAAGTTTTTAACTTGATCTTTGCTCTGCTTCCTACTTGTAAACCTCTTTTTACATCACTCTTGCACTTTCCCATTGCTGTTATGAGACCAAATCCTTCTTTTTCTTGAGAGGCACTGGAATGCTTCAGTGACAAATATCCTGAGTTTCTATTAACAAACGATGAAAAAATTTAGTCATGGGATGCCAGTGTTTTCTTTTTCTGATTCATATTAAACAATCAGTGATTTATTATGAGCTTGTTAATTAGTAATGTGGCAAACTTGATGATTAAAAAGAAACCCAAAGCAACAGAGAGGAGAACCTCGACTGGATTATCTTATGGAAAATGCAATCAGGCTGTAAAAGCAAGCTAAAAATAAAACTAATACCTTCCTTATTGACCTCAGGCATTTGCAATTGGATAAAACACTCTTTAGTTTGTTCCCAGCAGTTTTGTGCAGTGTTGCTCTATGATAGGACTAGTGTATTCTGCTTGGAGGAAGATTCATCTTGGCTGAGTGTGTGGGAATTTTAAGTTCAAGTGAAGCCTTGAAGAATCACATTTCAGGCGCCTACAAGTTTATAAACACAGGTTCATAGAGAAATGGTTGCTGGCAGAGAACACCTACTTACCCCTTTATTTAAACATCTGAATGGCATGAGCTATGGTACAGGTCATTAATGTGACACGGCAGAAAAACTTGATTTAAAAGAAATCTGTCCTTCATTGCCCAGGTGATGGGCATCCCTTTATTTGGTAATCTGACTCTGTTGGAAACTGCAGTAGCATAGTTCCATTTTGGTGAACGTGCTTGTTTTTTTGGTTTTTATTTTTTGTTTTTTACAGGATTTGCTTTGTCATTACAAATATATTAAACTACTTAAAGTTTACATCAGACTTTACCAGAACAACTGTTGTAAATACATAGTAATCTAAAACTGTACTACAGTATATATTCTGTATTATAGTAATCTACCATATTGCTACACTGTAATATAAAATTATACTACATCTGTCAAGGAAATAAATCTAATGTCTGAGGAAGTATCCTTTGCTGGTTTATATGATAGTCTTTAGTCATAGCTATTTACAAAATTCAGTATTTCGTAGTGGGGCTTCCACTAGCTGTTGCTAATTAAACAAATTCTGCCATATGTGTAAAAGTTATTGGAATATATTCGAAGCAATAAGCTCTTCTACCCACACGGGATATATAAATCAGGCACAGGGCAGTGCAAAAGGTGTTAAGCTCCAGTGTCCTGTGTGTATAAACAGTCTTGATTTTTTGGTTAGGAGCATAATGTTCTATCACCTGAGAAACCTGGGCTGTGGTGTTAACCTCACCTAGCTCAGAGTTTAGGAGCATTGCAGAGGTGATACTTTCAGCCTTGCAGGGATAATGTATCATACTTGAGCACCTTGTTCACAGCAGTGCTGCAGTCCTGAAATAGGCTATCATCACTTCTCAGAGCTGATGGCTTTCTGCTGCAAGGTAGCAGTGTCACCTAATACTGTGAGGCGAGGGGATGAGGGTGTGGAAGGACAGAATTTAATGAGGAACAATACTTTGCAGCAGTGCTTTAAAGACCTCAGGCTTGGTGTCCTAGCAAGCTCTGGATAAGTGAGGACAGGCACAAATAGCTTGGACTTTCACATAAAAAAAAAAAAAAAAAAAAAAAAAAAAAAAAAAAAAAAAAAAAAAAAAAAAAAAAAAAAAAAAAAAAGGGGGGGGGAAAAGCCCCATCATTTCAGGTGACATGGAACTGTTCAGAGAGTACTGTGGAAAGTAAAGGCACAGAAGAAAATTATTGTCATAAATGAAATGATGGGGCTTTTCCCCCC
>VZUI01013310.1:0-92861 GCA_013401135.1 Cettia cetti | reverse complement strand
TAGGATTGGGGTCATGACAATGGAAGCGCTGCTTTTTAACCGTTTTTCCCCATTTGGTTTATATCAAGAAGTCAATTTTGTTGCTTTTTTTTTTTTTTTTTTTTTTTTTTTTTTTCTTGCAAGCTGCTGAATTTGACAAGAAAATTTCTTCAGTGTCTGAAAAACTTGGTTTGGTTTTGAGCTGCAGGTTTTAAAACAAGGCCAGTGCTCTGGTAACATGTTCTCTGCCATCCTGATGGCTCTGATTTCAGCTCCTGAAAATTATAAATAAAGCCCTCTAAACAAAATATGGGAGTAATAATCCTCTGTGCCCTGTTAGGGGCTGCTGAAACCAGAAACATTCCTGTGCTGATGACCTACTCTCTTCCCTGAGTCTGCATTCTGTTGGCAACAGGCTCTGTGGGTTTCTTGCTTCATCTTGAACCATAAAACCTTTTGTGCACTAGGGTTAACAGAATCTCTTAGAGGGGAGCATTGTGAATCAATTAATTGACAAATGTGTCTGTCCTTCACTAATGCAAAGAATTTTAACTCTTACAACCCATTCTTTCACTCACCTTGACAATTGGGGAAATAGATTTATATCTAAGTAAACCTTTTAAGCTACATTTATATAAGTAAAATTGGATTTTAAAGTTGGATTTGGACAGAGTAGGGCCTAAGACTACTGGGTCTGTACAATTAAATGTTCATGAACCATTAAAAAGTAGAACTTATGTTAAAATTTATTTTTAAATCCTCTATGGTCACATTCATAGCTTTTCTTATTAACATGGATAGTTCAGACTCTGTAACAGGGGAGAATTCTTTCTCTTGAAGTTGCAAAAAAAAAAAAAAACCACCACAACAACAAAACAACAGCAACAACAACAACAAAAAAACCCCCCCAAAAAACAAAACAAACAAACAAACAAAAAACAACAACAACAACAACAAAAAAGACAAAAAAAAACCAAAAAAAAAAAAACCACCAAACAGTGCTGGGAATAGTTTGGATGTATTTCATAAAAAACCCAATTATGCTACATTTATTGACCACTACTGTTATAGCAACAGTGCAGCTGGCTGTGGGAAAGGATTGCATTCCTCTCTCAGAAATTTCTCTCTCAGAAATAATGGGAAAGATGCTGGAATCCAGATTTTAGTGGCCTTGACTAAACAGGATTAATTAACTTCAAAAACTAAAAGCCTTGCTAATCAATTGTTTCATTAAAGTAATTGTCCACTGCTAATACAGTGGATTTTGAACATGCAGTATGATTCCCTGGAAGCTGTTGGACACAGTAACTGGCAGTGTTCCCCAAGATGTGCTGCACAGTGATACTCTGAGGAACTAACACCCTTTGTGGCCACAGGGGAGACCCAACACGGGTGAAATAACAAAAAGGAGTGGGAAAACTTGATATCTAGGATGCTATCCATTAGCAAAGCTGCCTTCCAGCCCTGTCTGCAGGGATTGCCTTGGCTCTGCTGCTGCTTCTCTGGTGATATCCTGCTAGCATTCAGGATTTATCCTGCTGCAGCTGAGGTGAGAAGCATTTGTCTGCCCTCCACACTCTCCACAACCTGCCTAAATCCTGTCCTGTGGCTGTCAGCTGCTCAGTAGTGGCTTCTTGATGACACAGGTAGAATCTGCTCATAAATCAGCAGAGCACAACCTTCTTGGGCTCATCTGAGCATTTAGGGTACGACCCTGAAGGACAACCATTACTGGCCTGTCCATCATCCTTGTAGGATCTCTGTTTCACAGGCTGTGCTGTCCTTGGCACTATAGGGAGAAGGTTAGTGAGGTGCATCAGGGAAAGGGAAAATGACCAAGAGGTGCAAGATTTCAGTAGGATTCAACAGTGAGGAAGCATTTTTCTTCAGATGAAAGGCTCAGGTTTGAGGCCAAATTGAGTAATCTGGCCATTGTGCATTGCTGGGATGGATTGTCACTGTTTCCTCCTTGGAGGAGAGCAAGCCCTTGCACTGCAGCAGAGCCAGGGTCCAAAAAAAAAAAAAAAAAAAAAAAAGGTGAAAAAAAAAAAAAAAAAAAAAAAAAAAGGTGATGGAAATCTTTAATCCTCTGATCTGTTTTCTTTGAGCCTGGCAGCTCCCTCCCCTCAATTTCTTTTCTCCTATGCAAAAAAAACCCCAAAAAACAACAACAACCAAACCAACAGTTAATAAGCCTTTTCTTTCTACACTCCAAAAACATTTGTAGCTGACCTAAAGCTTCCTGACAAGGTGAGAAGATTGGTGGGGGGGTTTTCTGGGTTTTATTTTTTCAATGAAGCAAATTATCTTCATGGCTCTTAAGCTCCAGAAAATCTGACCATCAAACATCTAATAAAAATTTTTTGGACATGTCTAGCTAATTACTAAACATCAAAATTAACTTTGAAGCATGACAGGGTTGCAACTCATCAGCCATTGCACTTACAGATACATTTCAGCAGGCACAGAGGCATCCTGAAGCATTTCAAAGAGGTCCATAGCACTTTTGCACTGATCTTCTGGAGAAGATTGAACATCACTTGAAAGAAATTCTCCTTCAAAGGATAATCATATAGTACTAACTCTCTCAAGCTGCCAAGTGGATTTACAGCTGTGTGGCACTGCACATATTTGGGCTATTTGAGAATGAAGGAAAATGTAGCTGAATATTTTAGTCATTGAAATGAGGGAGATCTGAATTACATTAGGGCTGGGGTATAGACATTGAATCCATCAGATGGTTTTATATTACTGTGAGTGGAATACCAGCCTTTTATTGTAACTGTATTTGATTTTCACAAGGTGCCACAATTTGCTTCATTTGCTCAGCTGTCAGAAAGTATCTAAGTTAGGAAAGTGTTTACTGTCAACTGCACACACACAAAAAAATTTAGATAGATAGAAAATTGTTGGAGGTGAGCTACTTGGTAAACAGCTGAAATAAATGCAGTCTCCCTTTTGAAGCTGAAAAATGTTGCATCCTTGGAAGTGAAACTGGTGTTAATACTATTTGACATAAAAAAGGACATTGTTTTAGTATTGTCAGCAATTTGTTGGAGTGCTAATGAAATAAAACCTCATCATTTTCACTTGTTTCTTTGCTGCTCATGTAAGAATTGAAAGCAGAGCCTTTACCAACCCTGCTAATATTATGGGATTTCTGGGAAGAAGTTGGTGAACCAGAGCACCAGGTTAAATCCATTTCCTCGTTCTGCCAAGTTCTTCCTTTGGGGTCCTCGTCAGTTTGTGAGTGACATCATCCACTCAGCTTTCCAGTGTGTTGAAAGAAAAGAGAATAACATTGGTTGTTCATCCTTCAGGAGTTGGAAAGGAAGAACTGAGACTGACATGATCATTCTAAATTGATCCTTGATGTGTTCAGTCCAGGAACTGTCAAGTTCCCTGTTGACCAGAGCAAATCCCTTTGTTTTCACCAGCACATCTGGGCTGGATCAATGATTTCAGAAGACAGACAGGGACTTATTCAGTCCAGACAGACAGTTCAGTTCTGAATTTTGGCTTGCATTATGTCCTTTGCAGTTACTGCAAATGAAGAACCCTTGCCACCAGAGCTGATTTGTCACACACTGGAGTTTTTCTTGTAGAAAGTAAGATAATGATAGCTTTTTTATATCTCTGTACCTCTATTATTTTAGGGAAAGTAAAGTGATAAAGGGTTAAGACTGTATTTCTGCTGCTGTTGGAGTTTGATAAGCCACTTGTTCAGTACTGATGGCAAAGTCTTATTGCCTTGTATTACTAAGTTGCTTCTGGCTGGTTGTTTCTCAGGAGTTAGTTAGTTAGTTAGTTAGTTAGTTAGTTAGTTAGTTAGTTAGTTAGTTTGTTTGTTTGTTTGTTTTAAATGGAGTCTCATTAAACCACATCTACTGTTAAGCATTTCATATGAGGTTTACTTAAGGAAGTGAATAAATTAAAATAACAAATAAGTTTTGTACTCTGTGGCTAAAATGGTTTTCTAGAAGATAATTCTATTTACATACGAATGCAGAGCCCTAATTCTTAAAGAATACATGCTGCTTCCTCAAACCAAAGATAAACACATTATACATCCATCTCAGCACCAGGAACATGCACATTATGCACTCGTGGACATTTTATAAAAGCATTAGACTAGTAGATTAAATGCAGTCCTTACTAAGGCTCACTTGTTTTGATGAAGCTAAAACACAAATTACTATTAAAGAGGACACAAAGCTTGTGCATCCTAATGCAATGTTGTCCCTACACAGTCAATATGTGAAATTGCAACCTTTGTGTTTAATGTGTCTGTCATTAAAGTGCTTATTGAACAGCAGCAGGTATAATAGAAAACCAAGAACAATGTAATTAAATGTTCATGTGCCAATGTAGCAAATCCTCACAGAGTAACCACTGCTGAATGGCTGTCACTGTATTCCAACACCAGTGGAATATGCTTCTATTGTAGATTCTTGGGCATTCTGTAAAAAATAAATAGCAAATGTATGGCATTTCATTTTATTCTGTTACCTAAGTTGCAGACAAGAATTTAGGCAATTCTGAAATTACTCTCAGCATCTGGGACCAAAAAATAATTAATACTAATGCATGACTAAGTCTTTTGGGCCCTTTCAAGATTCCTATTCTCCATTAGCATGAAGCATATCCTGTGCATGGCAGTGCAGATAAAAATGCAGTGTTAGGAGGTATGAACTGCTGAACTTTGTCTCCTTTTCTCTACTTGCAGGTATAGAAATGAACGTGAATATCAGCAGAGGCTAAAAGAAACCCTGGAGCGCCTTAATAAAGTAAGTCCAGGAAAATGCCAGGGGAAAGGTGTATATTTTTTTTCCCCTTTGGTTTCATTTACTACAGTGAGCTGCTTTGAAGAAGCAGTGGGAAGATAAAACGACAGAGCAAGGCATTTCTTGTCATTATGCCCTTCTCTGTCCTCCCCTCCCTAAGCCTTGTGTAAGTGTCTGAGCCTTGGCCTTTCCCCCACACTTTTTAAATACAGCTACTGTCTTAAAGTACAGTCAGTAGTGAGAATCATGCCATGAAAATTTGCTGATAAAGTCTGTGTTTTGAAGCCTGGCGTGTCTCAAAGCTCTTTAGCCCCTTGCAGGGTATGGTCAGCCCTTCCCAGGACAGACCTTCAGCTTCCCATTAGATTTCCAAATAAAAGAGGAGCCATAACTCCCCCTGGTTTGTTCCTTTTATATCAAGCTACACGTTCTAATTAAACTAATACCATGGGAAAAGCAATGATAAAAATAACAACATTTAATATAATATAAAGCTCCGAAAAAGATAAAAGTTGGCTGAAGTATTTTGGAGGTTTCCAAACCAGGTCTGTGAAACTGAAAAAAAAATCCTGAATCATCCTCTCTTGCTGCTAGCCTTCATCTGGGTGAAGAATGTAGGATTACATCTTTCCCCAGTTCTACTTTGCACAGGCTATCCTTCATCTTCTGTATTGGGAAACAATTAAAGGTGGATTAAATAGAGATTTTTTTTTTTTAATTCCTTGCTACAAATGGCTGGATCTGCTTTGCTGGAGCATTGTCACATCAATGATATGCATGTTTTATATTAAGAAAGTGCATTTTAGCATTTCTATCTCCAGTGAGCTCTTGAAATCCTGCATCAGTCCTGTTCTCCAGAAAACCTGCTCTTGAACACCCTGCAAGCTCTTAAAATATTTGTGATGATAAATCTTTTGCAAGGGGTTGTTGGAGCTGGTAAGTCTGTCTTCACAGTTCCTCTCAACCAATCTGTAGCTGAAGAAAAGTGAATTGATTCACCAGGCACAGCTGACAAAATCTTGAGGCACAAGGGTGTTTTTTATCACAGGATGTTCCTGGCCACCCCTGTTGCAGCAGTTCCTTGCACTGGAGCACCAAGTGCTGGAGGGGACACAGCAGGTTTTCTGTACAGGGCCCAAGATGCAGCCTGAAAACCTGAATGTGCAGGTGCAAACTCATTCTTTATCTGACAGCTGGGAAAATACAGGTTCTGGAGAGATCTGAGGAATTTCACTTCCACAGTAAATGAAAATATTGCTTCAGCACACGGATCAGTGTTCTGGAATCATCACATAAAGCAGAACGGCTTTTCAGAAGCTGAGTGATTAGCAGATACTGCAAAGTTCAAAAGAAAATGTGTAGACATTGCACTCTTCTGATACACAGCTCCATCAAGGAAGCTGCTCTCTTTGAAAGCACGGAATGAAAGCAGAAGTATTTTTTTCCCCTTTGAAGGAACATTTGGAAAGCAAAAAACTGCTTTTGTTTATCCCATGCAGAAATATTTGCTTATAGGTGTTATCTAAGGGCCTGGGGGGCCTTTTTTTGGCTCCCTCCCAAACCTCCCAACGTGGCCATTGTCCTGCTGATCTTCCTCTCAATAGGAAGGGAGAGGAGAGCAGAAAAGCAAGTGGGCATTCCTGATGGTTGGCTCTGAATGTGCTGGGCTGGATGTGTCTGAATCAGCCCCTGGCTCACAAAGCAGAGCCTGCTGGAGAGTTCTCTGCCCGGGAGGCTTAGCAGCACAATGAGACAGCCAACATCTACACATTTTTGGAACAGCGCGTGCTGTACGCGTGCAAAAGGAAAAATCCTCTTCTACCAGTCATAGGCTGCACCCACAGACCTCAATGGTTTGTCTGCAAGCCATGATCCACTCACAGAGGTATTTTTACAGCTTGGCACATGGGTCATTTGAAAGAGACACCTTTAAACCTTTTTATTCTTTGAGATAAGTGCAGAAAGGGAGACCTTCTTGGGGCAAATTGCGAACTGGTGGAGGAACTGGCAGGTTTTGTAGAGTTGCAAGGAAGATTCAGTTAAAATCTTTTAAAGATGCTTTCTCAAAAAATTGTGGTTTATGGTCTTAGTTAACACCAAACCTAAAAAAGAAATAAGGCATTAAATAGAAAAATAAAACTTGTCACTACTCTTACATGTTTGTAAAATGTATTGCCAATTTCCATGGAAATTATCCTAAATTCCAGTGTTTGTGTTAAATGACTTAAGATGGGAAAAATCTAAATTAGGCCTTTGAACAGAAATGGAGATTTCATCATAGATTTAAAGACCAGTGGCACTCATAACTGTGTACTCTGAGAACATAGTTGCTAGTAATACAGTTTGTTCTTTAAACTAATTGGATCTTAGAAACTTTTGTCCTCACGACTCCCAAAGTATTATAAACTTGTGCAGCAAGGTAATTTTTTCTAAACTTGGTCAACTGTCACATTTATTTCCAAAAATGGCTCCAAATTGGCAAATATTTGTGGCATTTGAGAAAATACCAAAGAGAGTCACAATACTTTGGACCATCCTGGGTTTTTAGAAGGACTTTTTTACTGGAGATCTTAAAAAGGCAGACTTTGTCATGACACTAGGGAAATCAATACCTACTGATGTAATTTGTTTAAGACTCATCCACCATTTCAAGATTTTAACATCAAAACCTGGTATTTTAAACACCTGCTCCTTGGCTCCCAGCATTATTTTGACATTGCCAGTGCCAAACTGTATTGTGAATTACATTTGTGCAGAGCATGGTGAATTACAGGTGTCCTGTTTGTTGGTTTCATGGTACTTCTGTATCTCCCAGTGGGCTCTAACCCTGCAGGCTGGAGTGCACAGTGACTCAGGCAGTGCCTGTGGGGCTGCTGTGGGTTTGCCACTCCACCACACCTACCACCACGCCACATCTCTGCGTTGCAGGAAGCTGATGAAGCCTTGCTGTGCAACCTGGAGCTGCAGATCGAGTCCCAGTTCCTGCAGGATGACATTAACGCCACAAAGGACAGATACAAGAAGGTAACTGGCTGAATTTGCTATCTTCCTTGTAGAGACAGGTGTGGAACTATTTGCCCTTCTCCATGATCAAATGGTGGCAAATTAAAGCAAATTTATGTTTTGGTGGGTGCATAAAGCACTATTTATTTTCAGTGGACACAACAACTGGATGGTTTCCAGCACCCAGACGCATTTCTCAAGGTCCAGTCACTACAGCTGTAGCAGAGTCTTGAATTTGTCAACGTGGTATCATGGTTTAACCCAAAGGGCTGATCAAGCTGTCTTATATTTCACACTAAGGAAGCTGTTGCTTTCATCATCCAATTTTTGGGACAGGGAACTCCAGGTAATTAGCAGACATATGGCTGTGGATGTGTGATTCCACTGCAGCTGACTTTAACATATGTCACCTTCTTCCTGGGAGAACTGTGAGTCTTGGGATCAGGCCACTGCCCCATCTTTGCTGCTTTTAAAAAAAAAAAATTACTCCTTTTTTCAGTTCACATGCACGGGTTATTTGTGATTCTTATTTTGAAAAATCTCCAGTGAAATTAGAAATCATGGAATCTTTAATTAAGACTGTGAGCTGTCTAGTCCTCAGCTAAAAGATATACCCTCAGTATGGTGAAACTGCTAGCACTCTTGCACTCAAAATCAGGTATAAAATCACATTCCAAAACCCAAGCCTGAACATGAATTGGACTTTTACGTGCAAAAAGTATTATGTATCTAGAAATAAGCCCCAGGAGTACATGGAAATGTCTACCTTACTATGGCATTTTCTAATGGAAATGTTTTTACCTCACCACAGAACCTCATGGAAATTCAGACCTACGTCAATGTCTTGCAGCAGATCATCCAGACAACTCCTCGTGTGTCCCCAATAACCACTGGCATATGTGAGGCAAGTATTGCTGTTGGGAAATGCAGCTCCAAGTAAGAAAGATATAGTTTACCCCTAAAGTGTCCTAGATCCTTTAACTTCTGTTCCAAAGTTAGGTGAAAACTGTCAAAACAATGTGTAAGCACTGAATTGTGACTATGGGAGAAAAAAAAAAATTAACTGTAGCTTTGAAAATCTGCATCAAAGAGGAAAGAGAGATTAGCTTTGTCAGGTGCACTCCAGCATACGTGCCCCAAAAATGTGTGGTTCAAAGGTAGCTGAAGTAGTTGTGCTCCTTCTCTGAGGAGGTGGCAGGATATATGAATATTTGAAGAGAAATTAAATCTTATCCTGAAGGGGTGAGATGTGGTGAGAATTTAAATCAAATTAATCGACACAGAACAGATGAAAACTTGGTGATTTCCACCAGTATGAGTGGCTGTGCTAGGAAAGTTCATGACTTGGAAGAAGATGTGAACAGGTGTATCTACAGGGTCTAAGCTGTACTGCTACAGCCCTGTCATCTGATATCTTTATTCTTAAAGCCATGCCACCATTCAACAGAATTTGACTCGAGGCGCAATACTCACCTTTAATCTGTCTTTTGTCATTTTCGGTTTGTCTTTCCAGTTTATTTCCAGTAGCGCAATTTCTTTTGGCTCTTTTTAGGAGGGAAACATACTTTCCTGTACACACATTGTTTTCTTCCAAGCAGGAAAAAGTGATAGCTGAGAGGAGGATCCCAGTCCTGCAGAGCCAGCTGGAGGAATACAAGAGCATCCTCTGCCAGCTTCAGGCACAGAAATACAAGCTGCAGACAGAGGTATTGTAATCACTAGCCATACACACAACCATGTTGCTCATAAACTGCTTTTTTTTATGGTCATGTGGTAAAACCTCTAACACGGCTTTAATGTGGTTATGCTAACTTGGTGGACTTGGAGGTGTGTTTTCCTTTAAGATTTCCATCTTTTCCTTCAGCTGTTTCATTCCCATTCTCTCAACGGAGTAAAACTGTCAGGTTTAGATGGCCAGGGAAGGTATTGTAGGTAGAAGCTGCCTTTGCTTATCAGAGTGGCTGATGAGGGAAGGTTTCCACAATGCAACAACAGGATTCCTGCAGGACAGAATCAGCAGGACATTGTGGATGGAAAAGTCCCACTGGGCTCCTGTGACTTTCTTACTTGCTGAGCTCTGGCTGGAAATTTTCTCCATGAAAAGTGAGGGGGGACCCTCAGGGCTCTGCCCAACCCTTTCTATCACTGCCACATCCAGTGCTGAGCTTGCTGTGGGAAGAACTGGACAGGTGTGGTGAGCAAAACTGAGAGGTCTGTTGAGCTACATTTGGCTTTCTGCCTTTATCCATGTCACTACTAAGCACTAAGCCAGCATCTCCCCAGTGCTTAGAGAGGAAAGAAAAAATCATATGCTTTTTGCCAAGCCCCAATTTGCAGGAAATGTCTGGCCAAGACTTTGACTAGCTGTCCTTGCCCATCTCCCAGTCAAACCTGCCCTAAATCAACTTTCTGTCCCCAGCCAGTGCCTGCAAACCTGAATGCAGTGCAGGGCTGAGGGTGGCAGGAGGTGGAGGAGCAGCTGAAGGCTGCAGTGGATAGAAACCAGATCTGAATTGTTGCCAATGGCATCTCTACCTCCACACAGTTGAATATTTTTTAGCAGATGGGGTGGAGAATGACCCCAAATGTAACTTCCTTTGTGCCATGAGATGTCCATCCAGGTGAGAGGAATGAAATACTGACAAAAACATCTTTTGATGGGATTTTGGATTCCTTTGGACAGACATAGCAGCAGCTCATAACTTCCTGAGCATAACTTCTTTCTTTAGGGTCAAGAAAGTGTATTTTCCTTGGTCTCCTTCTCATGTTTGATGCTCTGGTGGAAAGGACACTTGCACTCTGGGATGGACAAGAATGAATATGGGGTTGGGACAGTGAATCAATATAGGGAAAAAGGGGAGGAAATCTGCCTTCTGCTGGCAGATGGAGGAAGGCAGTCTTTGGGGAATTAATCTTGCTACTTTAAAAATCAAATCATCCCATCCCAAATAGAAAGAGATTATTCATTCATTCATTCTTGTGCCTTGAGATTAAAAGAGTGAAATAGCTTTACAAGTGGAGGTCACAGTTGCTTGTGATGGTGAAGGTTGGATCTGATGACTGAGGTGTCATCGAGCTTCTTTGCTTTCCTGTTCCTGGAGCTGATAGCCATGTGCTGAGAGGTCATTGACCCCACTTCATGAGCAGTGAACAGAAAAGTCTCGGTCCACTTGTGCACTACAACATCACCAAACTAATGTCAAGGGACATCACTCCTATCTTTAGGCTCTTAAAAGCCTTTTTCTTAATCTTGCCTGAAACTTATAGAAATAAATCAATTATTAAAGAATTCATTCGTCGCGTATTGCCCCATTAGCTTTTTGTGAGTTCATCTCTTTGAAATGTAGTTAAAAAAATTGACAAAATACTTACAGCAAATAGTTAAAAAATAGCAGAGGAAAGTGAGAACAGAGTTACAGGGTGAAATATCCCACCTGAAACTCAGCCTTTATTTTTGGAAGGCGACTTTTGCCACCTCCTGGTTGATGTGCTCATTTTATCACTGAAGTAAAAAGGCCGAGGAATTTAATTCAAAAGGAGTGTTCTTTATTTAAAATGAGACCTTTGGTCTTATTTCCCCTGTCTGCAGACCACGGAGAAGGAGGAGTGGGTCTTTCTTGAGCTCATCTTCCCAGTTAAGAACTTTTACTGTCCTTGTAAGTCCCTGCCCACTCTGATGAGTTACTGTTTTTTGAATAAAGGTAGTGAAATTGCTCCCGTGTTTCAGCAGTGCAGCATCACATTGTTATAAAGCATGACTTGCCTTTCTTTATGCTTAAAATACGGGGATGGTGAATTTTTCAAAGCTGCTTCTTTCACCACCAATTTTATTTACCAGACAACCATGCTGGAGCAAGCAATTAAAAACACCCAGGAGAGTTATGACGATGAAATTCAGCTTTACAATGAGCAGATTGAAAACCTTAGGAAGGGGATAGAGGAGGCTGAGAGGATCTTGGAGAAGTACACCACTGACTGCCGCCAGCTGGTGATCTACCAGCAGTCCCTGGAGAACGAGCTGGAGCGGTACAAACGGATCATCGAGAATGAGGACAGCCGGTAAGGCTGGATTTCTGGATTTCACTGCCAAAGGGACCAGTGATCTCTTTTATTTCCTTTGAAAAATGTATGTGCAAGGGCATTTGATTCACCCAAAGCTATAGCATTTTCACTCCTTTCACTGGTGGATATCTAGGGATGGAAATCTAAATAGATGCAAAATCTGGTCGAATTTCTGCCAAGGAAAGGGTCAGAGCCGTTTTGGGCTTCTCCTGTCTGTGCAGACTCCTTGCCATGTGCTGTCCTGGCTTCAGTGTACGGAGGTCAGGAGCACACAAAAGCAATCTGAACATCCTCTCCCCAGACTGGGTGGTGGTGACACTTGCTCAGCATTACCAGCAGGTTGATTTTTGGAGGGTGCAGACAAAGCAAATGTCCTGTAAAGAAAAGCATTCTTCACAGCAAAGCCATTCTTCAGGCATGGGGAGAAAGAGGAAAAATACAAGAAATTGGCAGGGATTTGGGTCGTGCTTAAACCTACAGAGGAGCACTGTCTCCCTCTAATGTCAGCTACCAGCCACAGTGGAGAAAAGGATCTTTCACAGCAGCAGAGCCAGACCCCTGAGGACCCAGCTCCAGGCTGTGCAGAAAATGCAGGAGAAGAACACTCACTAAATAGTCCATCCCATGCGTGGGGAATGGGAATTTAATTAATTTTTAGGGTCTTATTTTGGACACTGAGTTCTAGTTGGAAGTATCTCAACAGGGTAATTCTCAACACCAAAAATCATATAGACACAGGGTCTCTGACAGAACAAAATATCTCAAATTCCAGCAGAGCAGAGTGGAGAGGCCAAAGATACAGTAACTGTTTTGCAATAGGCCTGCTTCTCAATTTTAATTTTTAACCCTTAATACTACTGACTCCTCAAATGTTTTCCAAGGAAGACTGCTCCAAATTTCCTATTTTACCAGCCAGCATGGTAAAAATGGATTTACAGTTCTTGCTGACCTCTGGTAGGCTTGGATTGACTGATTGCCCATCTAAAACCTTCCCATCTTTTCAAAGTGCCATGCCAAATGCAAAGCTGCTGCTACATGTTGTAATTGCTGGTGTACTTTACCTAAAGGAGTATCCCATATCTCCTGCTGGCAGAAACCAGCCTCACTTCTGTGAGGGTGCTCTGGCTGTTCTCAATTTTCCCCAGACAAGTAGCAGGTTCCCATCATTATTTTTGACTCCTCACCATCGAGAATTGCATTTCTTTAACCTCTGTGCTTCATTTTTGCACAATTTCACTGGCTTTCACTGAAAGCAGTGGAGAGAGGACTGATGGCTGCACATATTCTCCACAGGTTAAACTCTGCTATAGCAGGAACTCCAGTCACACTCTTCACACAGATATACCGACCTGCCCAGCCTCAGGCTTCCAGGGGAAGAGGTAAATCTGTGATGTGTCCTGTGTCTGTCAAGAGGAGCATCATTGTATTTTAAGCTGTTTGTCCATTTGTCTTTGATATGTTGTGACAGCCTGACTACAGGCTTGTAAATGCAACCATTTCAGCTTGCCTCGGCTGGCCTTGAGACAAGGTGGCAAAGGCCAAAACCAGAAGCAAAAGCATTTCTTTGCTAATTTCTACAGTTTACTGCTTAGGCCATCAAGAGTAAAATCAAAAGGCACCTGAAATTGTGGAAAGAGCTGCAGGTTTTGTGCTGACTCCTGAGTTGGTTGTTTGCACTTTAGTGATGTGCAAAGAGCACTAAGGTGTGTTGAGTGCCACAGGCAGGCAGAGGGCCCTTTTTGAGCCTGTTCTCCTATGAATGATGTTTCCTCTATGTTATATGTTGGCTTGTTAGAACTAGGATGCTTGTAAACCTGGTGACAAGGAAATGGCCAGGGCCAAATGAGCAAGACTGCTGTAAACAAAGGAGTTGATGTGAAAGGTTCTAAGATATGGGATGACTTAAATCACTGGGGTTTTACTGATGACAAACTGTCTTGAGAACAGAGACAAACCATCGTATGAGGGATGTTTTTGGAATGCAGCTGTAATTTTTTCTAACTGCTGTCTGAACTGTAGCAGTTTTATATTAAATGGGTTCATAATGCCTGAGGCCAGATCCTCAGCAGCTGTAAATAACTACTGTTGTGCAAAGTGGTGTTTTATACCTGCTGAGGATTTGGCTGTCTCTAGAGACACCACTGATTTCTCCTGCATGACGAGTAGGGTATTTCATGTGTGCTACTGTACTGTGGCAGAGGACAAAACAGCTGCCTTGGGGAAAGTATGTTAATGTCTGTCTGTCCCCATGTTCTTGTAATTACCAGTACCAACCCCTGCCTCCTCTGCTCTAGCTGCTCATGCCATGGAAATCTCCTGCCTGCCTATGCTCCTGCTGCTGCTAAGCTGTCATGGGATCTGTGGCTACTGATGGCCCAGGAGATCAGAATCAGCCTGTGGGCAGGGGGTTCTAAGAGCTCAGTGACAGTGTCTGAGTGATGCCATTGTGGGTGGCTGCTTCTCTGCTGCTCCCTCCTGACATGACTCCCAGCATCTCTCCATACTCCAAATTGTCAGGAGTGGAGATGCCTGGCTCTCTTTTAGCCCCCCTGGGGATACAAAGGCTCTCAACCTGCAGCAGTGAGGGCAAGAGGCAGCTCTAGCATTTGCAGTGACTGTATTCAAGCCCTGTTTGTTACCTTTGCTTTGTTTTTTTTCTTTAGATATCACCCAGGCCATGCAAGACATTGCCAGCGTAAAGCCCAGACAAAAAGCCCTGACTAAGAAAATTGCCAGGAAAAAGGAGCTGATGTCAAAAGACATAACTGACAGTCACTCCCCTGAAAGAATGTACGAAAGAACTCTGGAAGGTTTTGACCAGGATCAGATGGAGTTTAGGCACGAAGGCTCAGTCAGGTGTGAACCTGAGCAAGAAGGATCAGAATTTGACGAGAAAGAAATGGGCCCAGAGGATGTACCTGATGGAGCCCAGATAAGTAAAGCCTTTGACAAATTGTGTAACATTGTGAGGGAGAAAATAAGAGTCTGCAAGAGACCAGAGGCTAAGCCTGATGCCCATCCCAAGGGGCGTTACGTGCTGGTGACAGGGGAGGAAGGCTATCAAGAACCGTGCATCGTGGCCCCCTCCATCCCTCCTGGGGGAGGGATCACAGTTTCCACTGGCAATGGGAAGGTGATGAATGGTGGGGATGTGGAGCCCATACCAGAGCTGCCAGAACCTGCCGAACCGTCAGAAAAAGAGAAAGGGGAAATCTGTGAAAGGAGAGAAGAGTTTGAACTCCCAGATAAACAGAGAGAGGAGGGGAAAGAAGACGTGCTTGAATGGGGGAAAAAAACAAGAGGAAAAATGGAGCAAATCACAAAGTACCCGGAGATCTCTGAGCCTGAGACAGCTCCTTCCCCTGGTCTGATAAGCCCAACTGAGCCAGGACTCCTTCAAGAGAGAGAATATGAGCGAGAAGATAAGCAGGGCCTTTTGTTCAGGGAAGCAGCCTTACCTGGCTCCATGAGCTATGAGAAGGTGGAGGTGGTGGAGTCCATTGAGAAGTTTTCAGATGACAGAATTCAGACATATGAAGAGACAGCAATGATTGTCGAGACAATGATAGAGAAGACAAGCAAGAAGAAACCAGGTGACAAAGGCTCTTAAGTGACACATACCCTCTGATAGTCGATTGTCTGGCCTAGTTATTAAATGACTGTGTTGTTTTCCTGACTGAATGATGACAGTAGTGAGATTTTTGCTGTTTGGTATGGAACAGATTGAAACCTTGATGGCAATTCTGTCTGACATAGGCTCACCTTTGGTGCAACAACCATTAAAGCTCTCCAGGGCACATCCTATGCAACTGATTTTCATGGTTAGGACACATGGGAAGTAATCATTACGACAGAGCTGCCTGGCTTTCCACAGTATCCGGGACAAATTTGCATATTCCTCTACTGCTCCTCTAACTGCCATACGATCCCCCATCTCTGAGACAGCTGCAAATGTTAACTTGTGACATCTGGTTCATTGAATAAAAGTTTTGCCTTCTACTGAAGATACCCACTGTGGGTTTATTTTGCCTATACCATTGACTCGCTTGTAAACATCACCTGACAGGTGTGCAGGAGTTTTTCCAGGGAAATGGCTGGATACCTCTGAAATAACCTGTTCCAAATCTCTTGCTTTCAGAGTGTTTAAATAGCAATGAGCTTGGCAGACCTTTCTTTTTGGAAATAAAGACAAACTTCTTATATTCAAAATAAGCTCTTAACTGCAGATCTTCTCAGAATAAAACTCCCTGAAGGGAAATTTCCCTTATAAAAGCTACTATTTGTCCTTCACCAACACAACTGATGTACTTACGAATGCCAACAAGCTTTTGCTTTTTGCCTGCAGCCAAAGACACTGTGTTTAGGCATTTTCTTTTTAAGTATTTCCTTGGACTGTAGAGTTTGATACTGCCACAGGATCCTGTCTCACTCCAGTCACTTGCAGTCACATGGAGCTCCACAGGATTATTGGAATAAGCAGTACCTTTCCACCTCCCCATGCCTGGGGAAGCAAAAAGCAACACTTGCAGCAACAACAGACTCTTGCAGCTCCCAGAAAGCTCCGACTCAAGAAAACAAAAAAAAACAAAAAAAAAAAAAAAAACCACAAAGAAAAAATCAGGGAAAGGAAATCTTTTGCTTGTATGTGTGTAAACACTGAGCTCTACTTAAAGTGCTCATACACCATATAGACCTCAGCTTGACTCCAGGCACACAAATGATCCCACTAAAGCCCAAGACTTACTGAAGGGCTCAGTCTTACTGAAGTACTAGATTAGTCTCTGCACATTTCTTGTTCAATCCAATCCCCGTTCTCTAGGTTTTCATTTCAGCTTCCAGCACTGTTGTGCCTTTTCTTTCTGCTTGTTAACTCCTGTCAGCTACAGTAAAGCAGGGCTAAAAGCCATTTGAGCTGACAAGCCTGAGCTTCAGGAACTCCTCACAGCCCCCAAGATTTTACTTCAATAATATGTTGGGTTATTTAATTAATGAGGTCCAGCACAAGTGTAACATCTGATCTACTGTGATCGTTAAGCCTGGTAAAGTGGCACCTTATTTTTTGAAACAGGGACAGGTGACTCTCACAGTCACAGTTTTAGTCAGGACTTTTTGTCGATGCTGTTTAATCAGAATGCTGTGGGAGTTTATTCCAGATATGGCTTACTAGAGCATGTTGCTTTTCAGTTTAATATATTAACAGTGTAAATAACTGCAGAGAAGGAATTTATCAATGCCTGTGCAGGCTGGGCTCTGGTGAGCTGGGAGAAACTGCTCAGAATAACTGATGCTGAAAACATTTGACTGCTGCAAGGTAAAAAAAAAAACAAAAAAAAAAAAACCAAAAAAAACCACCTACCCTCATTGCAGCCATAGGCAGGCTGTTTAATAATTCTGTCACAAAGCAGGGTGTAAACAGGTTCAGGCAGTACCTAGATAAAACTGGGTATTCTTCCTCCTCTCCCAGTCCACCTGATTTCAAAGCAATACAGGGGATCCAATATTCAGAATACAAAAGGCCTCATTCAATGGCAAGGAGGCAATGTCAGGACAGCCTGGGCGAGGTGTCCACTGTGTGACACCTCCAACACCTTAATCCTCCTTGTGCTGTGTTGTCACCACTGGCTGCTGACCCAGACCTGGTTTAGGATGCCTGTAACCCTTCCTCAGCAGCTCAGTGTGATGTAAGAACTGCTCCTAAAGCTGGTTTGATGGCATTTACTGCTGAAGGAAGTCACAAACTGCATTGCCTGGGCAGCAACCAGCAGAAGTCAAGGACAAAGAAGAGGTGAGGGCTAAATTCTGCTACAATCTCTGACCTGCCTTCCACAGACACTGCAGTTGCCCAGTAAGGCCACAGATCACAGGCATCTTTCTGTAAATGTGCATAAAAATTATATAGAAAACCACTAGTAGTATCTGGTTGTGACCATGCTGAAGTGTGTAGTATATCTTGTCATTTAGGGGCTAAGCTCTTCATTAAATGCAGGTTCTCAGTGAAGTGTTTAAATGCTGAAGTTTAATGGTGAAATAATTGCAAGCATCTATTCAACAAGAGACTGGAATGAGACTCAGGTTACCACAGGTACATTCTCACTTCTGAGGCAACCAGAACTACATCAGGAGGTTCCCTGCCAGGCTGTACTGCTGCAGACATGGTAAGATATTATCAAATCAAATGCACTTTCTGCCATGGAAACAAATGAGCTAAAAAGTACCCAAAAGATATGGGTAGAAAGTAGAGATGAAAAGGGAAACGGGGTTTAATGTGAATCAAAGAGCTCCAAACAGCAGAGGAGGGAAAAAAAAAAATCTGCTGTAGCATTTCCTTGGGAGCAGAGTTGTTTATGAGCTGCAATGCAAAACTGTCAGTCTCTATTCCTGATCATCCTCTTCCCAGTGCAGCTCAGCACCTGCACTGCTGCTGCTTTTGCAGAGCTGACCTTGGGGCCAATGGGTTTGAAACACATAAATAAGGCCATGTAAATTTTAAAAAAGCTCCTCCCAGCCTGTGGCTTGAATATTACGTGCCAGAGTTTCACAGAGTTAACATAAAGCACTTTACCTCTTAATCTGCTGCTATCAACTCTTTTGGAGTATGGTCTTTATTTCGTATCCAGTATATGCAAGATACACATTTCTTTATCAGTGTAAAAAACAGAGAAGTAGGAAATCATCCCACTGAGAGCAGCATGTTACCTCCCATGTACCTTCAGATAAGCAATGATGATAGGACCTGCCAGTTTATAACAGCTCTTTATTTTACTGATATTATAAAACATCATCACAGGGTTCACCTGTTTTGCATCATGAGCTTCATTTTCCCTTTTATTATAAATACTATCAAATTAACTTTATTTTCCATCAGCAATACCATAAAAACTCCATCTAACTGGACATATTTTTCAGTGATTCCTTGAAACAAAAATCCCCAAGAATTTGATCCTTGTATTGTATATAAATGTAGCTTAATATATATAATTATATCAAAATTCACCATTTCTGTATATCACTCATTACTGTGATTTTTCAATTACTGAATTATGTCAGCATTACGAAAATATGGACAGCCATCTAGTTATTTTGCTGCTTTATAAGATGTTTAATAATTGAACAGACAACTGCAAAATTACATGTATGCAATGGAAAGTCATGTACATGTTCATTTAAGAATTCCACATGGACTTTTCTTATTCCAAAACTTTTCCACATTTTAGAAGTCCAATAAAAAACTTTCAGTAACCTTTCTTTGATCACATACACACAAAAAGTTACGATGTATGTGCATTATACCTTACATACCATATGTAATTCTAGACATATTTATATGCAAATATACGTAATGTAGTCTGAATATATATAATATGCTATATATATAAAATTATAATTATATATTATATGTTTTATATATATAAATATAATTATAATTTATATATATATATACAGAGAGAGTGATACCACAGGTGTGTATGTATTTAGTCATACAGGTGTATGAATAAATATATATATGGTAAATTTTTCTGATGGGACTGCTGCATACAATGAGAAACCTGTGAGTAGTGTGAGGCTGCTTGGCCTGGCTTTAGGGTGTAATTTACATAGACTTTGAGTAGGTTGAGCAGTCTATTTGTCATTTGGAAAAGGAAAGAACAGACCTCTTATGGAAAAAAAAAGATGGATAGTCACTTTAATTAACATTACTCTTATACATTCTTAAGTGAAACACGTCCACCATAGAACCTTTGGGTTATGTTTTTTTATTTGTTAGATAAATATTTACTTACTGAATGCATTTCTACTACTATGCACCGGATCAACGAGGAAAACTTTTATTAAAACATCTTCGATTAATACTCTGCGTATTAAAAATACATCATAAAATTCTGAAACTAGTCACTGCTAAAATGTGGATCCTGCAAAGATCTGAAATACCTGCTTAAAATTACCATTTGAGTAGGTCCACTGATGGGCTTTAGTGCAAGTGCCTAAATATTTGCAGAATCAAGACCCTTTATTTCTCAGAGGTTAAATTTGGAATCTCACACCTGAGAACATGTAGTGGTTGCTTCCATCAGTAATTCCCACCAGGGAAAATGTTATGTTTTGCAGCAATAGCCAGAGCATACTCTGAGGGTGAGCAAGATGGACTTTAACTCATCAAAGTGGGACAGACTCTAAACAGCAAAGAACAGTGACTGCCAGCAAATCTTCCCAAATATACTACATTTTATTTCTCAAGAAGGCCAACTTTGCATTACACTTTAATAACTTCAGCATATTTTTATCCTTAAATATATTTGTACAACATAATACCAGCAAATATATAGCTTTAAAAAAAGAAATTTAAATTAAAAAATTGCTTTGGGACTGAAACTGTGTGCTTCAAATTTTCCCCACAGCAGTTTAGTGGCAGCTGAAAACCAGGTGGCAACCAAGTGGCAACCCAGAAAACAGGTGTCTCTGGTTGGTAATGCTGAAACAGCTTCATTTTACAGTGCTGGAGAACATCTCAGTAGAGAGACCAGCAGATGCACACAAGCTGCCAGAAATCCTACAGAATGTTCTTGCTCTCCTGTAAGACAGTAAATTGATTTAAATTGCCAGAATTGCAAAACAAAACAAAACAAAACAAAAAAATCCACAACACAAAAAAAGAACATCCAAAACAACCAAACTAAAAGAACTCCAGCAAAAGTGGGACTTGTGCTTCTAGAAGGCCCTGACCCAGTTTGCAAATCACTTCTCCTTGCCACCCAACTTCGGCATCACTTTGCCTTCCTTATTGCATATCTGTTGATCCATCCTGTAGCTGAAGGGTGAATGTAGTGTAACTGTAGTATGAAATAAACATCTCAAAAGAATTGGATTTCTGCAAATTGGATGGGTGAATTTTCTTTATCTCTGGATTATTTCTTTTTGTGGGGTCTAGTGCTACTTTGGTTGAACCCAATGGAGAAAGTCCCACTGATGTCAGTGATGCAAAAGGAGCATTTTCAAAGACCTCTCCAGACAACTTCTTTGTGATTCCCTCTCTCACAGTCATTTTTTAAAATGTGCTCATTATCACCAACTTCCAGTGTTAAAATTCACTCTTTTTTTAATACAAACATTTACCACGGAAATATGAAGGGAAAAAGCCATTAACTTCCTTGCAGGTTATTACCTATTTGTATGACACAAAAGAAAAATCATCATTTACAGTCACAAACTATACATAGTATTTGGTGAGAGTACATTTTGTGGTTTAGAGATTAAAAAAACTGACTGCTTCAGTGGCAATTAAAATAATTATTGACGAGATATAAGACTTTAAAATCAAGAAAGGGTGATAATTTGGCTACAGAGACAATCATCGTAATACGTCTAACACAGAGGTTTGGATAGTAGAATGGTGAGTAGAGGGGTCTGGGGAAGGAAAGACACAGTCATGCAACACAGCACTAGTTCTTGCTCAGTATACTCTTCAGGCTTCTCTCCACTGCTTCATCTAATTCCTCCTCCAGCTCTTCCTTCTTGGACATGGCCAGTTTGGACTGGTAATCTTTTACGATTTGGTCTATGTAGGGTGCGCTCTGAGTCCCGTGCAGCATCAGTGTCCACTCCTTCAGCACGCCCCGCTGGGGCTGGCTGCCCACAAACCCAACCTCCAGAGCCCACGTGCCTCGGGGGTCTTCTCCCCAAGTGTGAGTGGTCATGAAAGGCCATTTGTCAAAACCCACCTTGGAGTCATCATCCCTGGGGCGCCGGCTCAGCAAAATGGACTTTGTTCCCATGGGTGAGGTCATGTTGATGTTGAGGTCTCCTCGCCGCGTGGAATTCACAGTTATAACCGCCTGGACGTGCTCAAGGTACCTCACAAAGTTTTCCTTCCCCTCACAAGCATCAGTCGTCAGCGTGAGGACCAGTTTGCCACTTGGTGGTATCTTCCTGTGGGTCAAAAGATAATGAAACAAGTTAAAACTTGCTTATGCTAAAACTGCTGGGGTTGTAGTGCCCCACAAAAAAACGCTGTATTATTTTCCTGATTAATACATGAAGAAGTAAGGAAATAATAGTTGCAAACTTAGCCAGAAAGTCAATGTTCTCCTTTGAGAAAATTATACCAAAACCTTAATTTGAAAGTAACTATGAAATGTATACACTTACAGAAAGAGAGAAGTGACACAATTTTAGAGGCACATACTGCTCTTTAAGGACTAACATTAATGGTTGTCTTTACCTATCACTCCTGTATGAGGTAATTGCATAACAATGTGCATACTCAGCAAAAGGTGAGTAGTCAGTAATGTCAGTTTTCTTAAATGGCAGCAGCAAATGGCTCTCTGGTGTTGGAGGAACCAACTGCACAGAATTTCAGTGCAGCCACATTAAGGCCTATGTCCTTGTTCTGCTTTGGAAACCAGCACAAATGTGGGATCCTAGAGCTGGCCCATTTGAAAAACACTTCTCCATGAAGATTTTCCACCCTCAAAGAGCTCCTGTACATGAAAGAAGTTGCACGTGTTTACTGAGTTGCCAAAGTGCTGTCTGGCCCAGGAGCCGAGGCTGTAAAGTGCCATCTAAACCCACTGGGGTCAGAATGAAACTTCAATTACCCACTGAAACAGGCTGGCAAAATACATGCAAAGTGTAAAAATGCTCTACATCTTCACCATCAGTGTCCTCTGAGCAGCGTGACATTTTCCTCTGTCTAAAGAAAATAATTGAAAGACAAGAATTACAGCAATCATTAAAAAAAGGGACCAAGTCACAAAAGACTCCAGTCACCTTGTCATTATCTTGTCTTCCACTGGCATCTCCCTGACCTCAGCTGTGCAGCCAAATTGAGAGTTTTTTGAAGGGCACTGAATGCACTGTGGTAATGAATACCTTCTTTTCAAAAGACATCTGTACCAGCTTTTTCTCTCTGCTAATGAAATAGATGTTCTTTAGAGGCCAGTGAAATCATTTCACTTCCAGGAATTCTTTTCTTCTTGAGATGAGCTCCAGATATTACACTTGGTACATCACTAAGTGGCTCAGGCCAGCCCCTCTTTCACAGAGTATTACTTCCTGGAAGTACTTGCAGAGCAAAATGTCATTCAGATCCAGATCCTCAAGGCATTCAAACACCTTAAACTGAAAAACCTGTGTTGTTCTGAGTATTATGGAGCAGAAGTTGGTATAACATAAATATTGTATACCTGAAATATTTGAGCATCTCATATAATACCCTTGAGATACTTATTTTACATGCCAAAGCACAAGAAAAATGCACTATGTGCAGAGAGAGGTGAAGGATCGTAATTTCACAATTTTGCAGTTTCTCTGCATGGGAAGCCTCAATCTCAACTCAATCTGAATTCATCTTGTCTCACAGCCCTTTCACACAGTGGACAAAGTTTTGTCAAACACTGCTTCATTCCCAGAGATGTGGTAAGTGTATCATGTCCTCCAGTTAATGAGGAGGGACATCACAGTGTGAGTCTTTTCTTCTTGTCAAGACAAAAGCCCAAAGGAACAAGAGCAATGTGTTCCCACTACCTCTGCTCTGCTGCAACAAGCTTTCCACCTTCTCAAGTACTGCAGTGCTAAAGTTCTCTCAGCTCTCTAAAAGCATGAAGAAAGGTTTGTTCTATTCCCTCTTTCCTATTAATTACAATGTAATAGTGTCTGCTTCAGTAGACTAATTATTGTAAGTCCAGGTGAATTTTTCTAAAAAAACAAAAAGAACCAGGGGTGATGGAAAAAGCCTGACACAAAGGAGCAGAAAAGAAAAGGGATTTTCCACAGCCTTACCATGTGCCACTGCCCATCTTAAGTGTGTGTGTGTGTGTATATATATATATATATATATATAAATAAATAATATTAATAATAATAA
This sequence comes from Cettia cetti, assembly GCA_013401135.1. Lineage (NCBI taxonomy): Eukaryota > Metazoa > Chordata > Aves > Passeriformes > Sylviidae > Cettia > Cettia cetti. The sequence goes on along the minus strand of VZUI01013310.1, from coordinate 69,173 downwards.
AATAGTGTATCCATGGCATAGTCCCCAGTGGGAGATTATATACATTATATCCACTTTTGCATGTGTAGCACCTACTGAGAAATGAGCTGGGGGAGCTCCTGTGTGCTCCTGTTCCTCAGCTAATGGGCTTTAAACTTTAAAGTCTTAAAACTTTGTATTTCCCTAAACCAGGCAGAACCCTTGTCAGGAAAAGTTCCTATTGTTAACAAATGTTTCTATTTTAAATACTGATTGCTGTCAGCACACAGTATATTATGTCTGGTAATTATTTCCTGGCCTTTTGCTTAATTGACAATTGACAATGCTGCTCTGAAACACCTCCTTATCAGCTACTCACCTTCAAAAATCTATACTAAATAGGTACTTTATGTATACAAATATCTATGCTTAAATATAATATAAATAAATATAGAGCATATATATAGAAAATGTTGCTTCAGCAAACTAAACCGAAAGAATAACCCCATTATATCCACAGCAGAAGTGCAAATTAGAAATGCAGAGTTTTAATTTCCAAGAAATCTCTGGAGATGCTGGGACTTAGCTAGCTTTTTTTTTTTTTTTTACAGTGCAATTCAAAAAAATGTATGTGTTACACTCCACAATGCTTATCATCTCCTGTCAGTGACATTTTCATTGGGGAACACAGATATTACAGCAGTGCTGTTAATATATAGATGTGTCAGGCAATTAATAGGGGGGCACCTCTACAGCCTACAGAAAGAAATGTTCTCTCCTCCTCTAGGATGATCCCCATTTCAATAAATGGAGCTTCCCCAAGGTAAATGAGATTATTTGTCTTCATTTAATTATAAATAAACTACAGATATCTTAAAATTAGCTTTGTCATTTTCATTTGTTTTTAACTTTTGAGTATGCTTATGACAGATAAAGTAAAACTCAGAGCTCAGCTGTTATACCTTGAGTCATGCAAATTCAGTTTGCAAGGTTGGGGAAAAATTCACTCTTTCCCTGGCTGAGCTATGTGCTAGGGTGGCATCCTGGTTTGTTTTCTTTTTCCAACAGAATAATATTGCCTTCAAAATTGGCACTGAAAAGTCAAATTTCAAATGGTACAGATACAATTTAGGCTATTATTGGGTTAGTATTTAAATTGCTTAAATTGAACTAAAGCTGTTGTGGTCAATTAGTATTAATTCATACACTTGTAGACTCATTCAGTTTTGCATATAAAGGTAAATCAGAAAATAATCAGACTACCTACCCTGCAATTAGAGATTTGAAGAGCTTAAAACAAGCTCAATTAAATGCTGCAGTGTTCAAACTGTATCACTGGTACCTGTAGATGATTGTTTCAGTCTTGTGGAGATAAAATTTTCTGCTGAAGAATCTCACAATGAGATATTACCTGGCTGATAGATATTTAATGTGGCAGCAGTTAATTTACAGTGCCAGTCTCCCAGATTTTTATTTGGGGATAGGATCTTTATTCCCAGAAACTTTAGCACAAACATACCTATGAAATGGATGTTGCTATTAACACTACTGGGCACTAGCAGTGAGGATATAGATGTGCTATAGAATGTACTGCTCCAGCAAGCCAGGAGCTCAAAGATCATACAGTTTCATCAAGCACTGATGATAAAAAATGTTTTATTAACTTATTATTGGCAATGTTAGGGTATTTTAGAAAAAAAAAAACAAACTGAAACTTCATTAAGTTTCTTTAACTGTCCTTGTCAACGTAATTGTATGCCTGCAGTCTCCCAGATGCCTGGAAAAAGCCAAACACATCCACTAGGACTATCCACTTACTCAGGTTCCTGTATTGAGCCCCCAACACAATGGAATCTCTCAGGAACAGTCTTCCAGTCTTTTGCCATCTTAACCATTGCTCCTGCATCCAGGACACCGTAGCCAAACAAGTGGTTGAACTCCAGCCCGACGCCGTTCCTGCGCCACCTGTGAACCTCGTCGTGAAGCTGGTTCCTCTTGGAGGTGAGCACTGTCAGGTGCTGCATGTCTCTCCACGTCAGCTGCAAGCTGTGGGAGAGCAACATGAGGAACAAACATTATTTCCAAGCAGATATTAAAGAGAAACTGTGTTTGAGCAAGGCTTTGGGGGAAATTTGCTTCTATGAATAACGCTGAAATTGTAACTACGCACATCTCAATAACAAAGCTTCTATTCATCTCAGTGGGAACAAGAATAGGTTTGAATTATACAGTACTTTTCCAAATATGTTCTCCAAAACTGCAAAATCCTTTCTGATTAAAAATAACTTCTTTTAACTAGACGTTATAGATCCAACATGGAGATTTTAAACTAATAAAATGAATGAGATACTATACCAGGTCCAGAGAGAAATACAAATAATTCAAAAATGATTAAAAAAAATTCACCTAGCTTTCCTCTTAGATCTTGCCCCCTTTTTCTTGCCTGCTCCTCCTGCCTTTCCCATGGACCTTCCAAGATCCACCCTGAGAAGCCCCAGCCTGATGAAGCTGATAAGCTCTAATGATCAGGGTGTTAGTAATGTCAGGATTCTGTGCATATGGATACATGGGCCATGGGTGGCTGCAGCTTTGCAGTATAAGGTAGGGCAGAGGTTTTTTCACCCATGCTATATTATCATGAATGGATGCAGTCAAGTAATATTTGCCTAGTTGCAATGGTTATTTTTCATCATCTTCTCTTGTCTTCCTAGATGTACAGTGATTATGATAACAGGAAGGGGCACTTACTATTCTAAAAAGCTTCAGAACTGACATTCTAATTCTACATAACTAAAGCTGTTCCAGTTGTTTTATGATGAACTCTTTCAACATCACAATATGTTTGATTCAAACCATCAGCCTAAAAGGAACTGCTTTTCAGCTTTCTGTGCCCCAAGTAATAAGCATGTGTGCATGCTGAATGTACACCAGAACAGCCAATTACTGTCGTTCCTTCAAGGTGACACAAGAAAGCTGAAAAGAAGATATCACTTGCATCATTCTTATTGAAATATTTTAAGAGTTTACTACTTATCTTAAAGCTGTAGTTTCTATTTCATAGATTGGTCTGCTTTGAGAGACATGTCAGTCCTATACTGTGTATGAGCTGACAGACAATCCAGGGAAGAACAGGCTTCATGGGAGACTGTCAGTGATTCTCAGGAAGGATCCAGGATCGTTCTGAACAATACAATTCAATATAGCCTGAAGGATACAGGAGACACTGACAGCTCCTTCTCTCTCCTGCTGCCTTCTCAGCAAAGCATAGAAATTCTAGTGCAAGCCAAGGGTATTAAGTCTAATTCCTATTCATGATAATTTGGCAGAGTAATTCCAGTCCTTATGGGTAGCTCAAATGAAGAAGAACAATAATTATTACTGAGATATTTAGGTTCCAGTCCAGTTTAAACATTCAGTAGTCAGAATATTCATTAAACATTTATATTTTTATGACCATATTAATATTTTACATAGTGACTGTCCCAATGAATGAATTTGATAGCAGAAGGAATGATCATCCAAAGCTAAACATTTGGCATGTGCTTTACATGTATAAAACCTGAAAAATGAGACTTGGACCAAGTCACGTTCTGAGCACAACAGCCATTGCTCTGCTAATGTAAACTTGGCCTCCTCTCACAAATCTTCATTATTCTGCACTGTTGAATGAAACTGTGCACACAGTACTCACTTCATGCTGTCATTACAGCACCTGAAGCTCTGTAACTAAGCAAATGTTGCCTCAGTTCACAAAAAAACAACATTAAATAAAAAGGTGGTATAAGTCATTGTAAGGAAAACTTTTCCAAATCAATAGAGAAGAAGATAATGATTTCAAGATATAAAAAGAGTTCCAGAGTCAGGAATACCACAGAGATGGTAAACAGACAATGGATATTTATTCCTTCATGTAACAGAGCAATTACACAGCACAGAAGCAAGCTACCAGCAACGGGTTAAGAAAACAAAGAAAACGTTCCATACCACCATTGCCAAAAAAATATGGAGGAACTGATTATTACTGGATGGCCTAGGTGCCAAATACAGACAATTTGAAAAAGAGGCAACTTCAAGGAAGACCAATCTGCCTTTGGCTATTAAAGAGACACACTGCTGTCCCTACAAATGACAGATCGACAAAGCCCTTGATGAAAGATCACTCTTATTCCCCATTCTCTGTCCTCTTCCTAAGCATCTGTCTTTGCAGACAGCATCCTGGCACAAGATCAACTCCTGGCTCATAGTACAGGGTCAGTCTCATGTTTTTGTGGGATGGGCGTTTCACAGAGGACACGTGGAGAAATTAAATAATCTCTTCCTCCAAACAGTGCTAGAGAAGTCTAATCCCTGGATGCAGAGGATGGGGAGGACACACAAAGAGAGCCAGACAGCCAAAACACATCTGCCACGAGACTTTGACAAGGCTGTAGCTCCCATGCAAAGTCACCATGCACATCACTACTGTACCAGGCAGCTTCTGAGCCTCGTGCCACAGCCAGCCAACTGAAATGATGAGCACCACTACACAAACCACAGCCCCCCCCCCCCCCCCCCCCCCCCCCCCCCCTCCAGAGCCCATGAGGAATTTCTCCACAGCATACTTAGCCTCCAGGGCCAGGGCAAACACTCCAGCTGCTTCAGGGGCAGCTGCAGACGTGCCTGAGTGGCGCAGGGTGCAGTTGCCATACAGATCCGTTGTAGCCTGCAATGAAATTAGACACAATTAATGAAACCAGCTAGCCCATCTTCCTTGCAGCTACAGACTCAGAGAGATGCAGAAAGTGGAGTTTGTGCCCTTGCTCTTTAATTGTGTTTGTGCCCACGATCTGTTTTCTTTTTTGGAAGAGTGTATCAATTTAAAACCACAGTGAGACACATTCAGAGCATAAATGAAAGAGCAAGTCATAAGGTAGTAAACCATTGCTCATTATCACTTAGAACCCATTTATTTCTTATAGACACATTTTAACCAAAGGCCTTAAGTTCCTTTCTGATTATCAAAAAGATTTGAAACTAGAATTGTTCACACTATTGAGCTTTTAAACATTTGTCCAATTCTGAGACCAGCAGGAGCATCAGATTGCTGTCCTCTGTGCAGATTAGTCACTAGCAGAAACCAGAATAAAACCTTAGAAATTGCATTTTATGGCAATAATTACAAAGATTATTTTGGCTGGTATCATCACAGAGCTGATATGAAGATAAAAACCAGTGTTCTGTCTGCTACTGCATGTGGGCATTAAGGATTGCACAATGTGTCTTGGGGCCATGGAAAATGTACCACTTTTGGCAAAAATTAAGCTTGAGTCAATACACCTGCATTTTTCACTCTGTAAACTGAACTAAGTCCTGGCTAGTCTGAAGGTGCTGACGAGCAGTGGAAGAGAATCCCAAATACAACTGAACAGAACCTGCCTGTTTTCCACCTGCAGGTATGGCACTGCAGCAAGAGCAGGCTCTGATGATCTGAACCCCCTTATGTCCCCTGTGGGTGACTAAATGTCATTCTGCTCTGTGCTGCTTGTACAGAAGTCTGCCAGTACAAGTAAATACAATCTCAGATGTTAACTTAGATTTTTACAGAGACCTTTTGTAACACTGTCCTCCAGAAAGAGGGCAGCTGAACTTCTAAATCTGGTTTCTGATAAAAGAAAGCACAAGCTTCCCTTTGAAGCTCTAAAATATGAAAGATCATTGCTGTATAAATCCCACATCTTCTCAGCTGACAGTTTTGGCACCATCACATACTGCAAACGAGAAAATGTTCACCTGAACAAAGAACCATCAGCTGCTCCAAAGCACCCAGAGTTGCAATAGGTCATGCACAAAGACAGCAACAACAGCACAACAGTACCAGGACTCACCACGCCAGCCTCTGGATTTCTCTTCCTGCCATTACTGAAGGTGGAGGCTAAGGTTGAGGAGCAGCTTTCATCATACAGGGCTGTCCTCCCATCGTTTATGGCCGAGTTGATGGAGATTGTCCACATGCTCGATGCATAACCATCGCAGTTGCAGTCATCATAGCTGCCCCCATCTCCAGAGGCCCAGACATAGATGCTGCCCTTTCCACCACGGCCCTGTGAAAATCGACCCTCTGGAGTTAAGCAGCAAATAGGAGAGAGCAGCAACTTCCAACTGCAGAAGTGCTCAGGCCTGAACAACAGGCCCCAGCCAAAGCTGACTCAGATGGATCCTGAGAATCAAGTGATAGATACTGTCTATGTTAGCCCTTTAACAGAAGAACCCTGCACACAGGCTGACCAAACTGCTTTAACATGAAACCAGCTGCTACAGGAACTTCCACATGACCTTGTGTAATTATCTGCAAGGTATGTTAATAAATGTATTATTTTAAAAAACCTTTCCAACAGACATCACCAGATGCTTATTTGCAAGAAATCCCTGGCCAAGCCCTGGTCCCAGTTGGTCAGGAATTGTGTCATAAAAGCTGGAACCCCCCCATTTGCAGCAGCTTTGGAGACCTCACTTATGAGTGATCACCCTTCTAGCACCTCCCAGTTCCCTGGAAAGTTCTCCAAGTCTCCTCTGCAACAGAACCAGGAACTGTGGGTTCTGGATGATGGTAAAGTATTTAGGCAATTGGTGATGTATTTTTCTCAATCACTGTTCTCTCTCTCTCATTTAGTACTGATTAGGTGCATTATCTTGCTTATTCTGTTTGCTGCTGAAGCCAAGCATATAGTAAGCTTATTGTTTCATTAAATGCAGCATTTTGCCTCTGTGTTGCCTTAGCATTAGTAGGAAAATAAGACCATTCTTTATTGGTGTCTGTTTCCTTTAAATCGCCCCCATCAATTGGCAAAACAACTTGCACATCTAATTGTAAAGCTGAGCATCTGTAAAGGAGAAAACTGGTACAAACAAAACATATGTGAAGCTTCAGCTGAAATACACAGATCTATGCAGGTTATTAAATCCAGGTAACTGGCAGCCAAAGCTGCAACCTTGTGTACACAGAGCACTTCCATTTATCTCCTGGTTTGCTTCACACCCTGAAGGCTCCAGTGGCAGATGCTAAGACATTTTATGGATTCATTAGCATTTATGTCATGGTCTAAGTGCCATGAGGAAAAGTGTTCTTTTAAAAGGGATACAGGTCATCTCACAGGCTGGGTTTGTAAGATCCAGTCAGGTTCAGACAACGGCTAAAAAGCTCTACCAGCACCTTTCTCTCTCAATAAATTCCTTTTTTCAAATATATAATTGGTTCAGAGTGTTTTTCTGACAAACCAGCTTCTGCTTCTAAGGAGAAAGTAAAGTTATGAGGCCATACAAATAACCTACAGAAAAACAGCCCAGTAATTCTGCTGAGATGGACAGGAGTGACTGAAGCTGAAGGGCCACTATAAAGACTTGCTGTAAACTGAAGGAAAGAAATCCATACCCCCAACTTCCAGATAGGCAGGTAGTGGGAAGGGATCAATTCAGCTCCTTCTAATTCCATGACCAGAAAGAGGCAGGAGCTGCCTGAAAGAGCGTCAGACCTGAGAACTTCAACCCTCAGGGAATGATCAGTGCTATGGAACTCAAAGCTCAGATCTCAAACTGATTCCAGCAGAGCCACCATTTCTCTCTGTGTCCACTTCAAGTAATCCAACATTTACTTCCAAGAGCACCAGAAGTCTGCAAGGCTGGAATTTAACACTTTTTAGACTGCACTGAGCAAAAGACTAAAAAATATCTTCTGGTCTTCTCATTGCCCAGCACGAAATGGAAGTTAATGAATATACAAACTTAGTAACCTGCAGTGGCATTTTAATAGGGAACCTTTTCAGTCAGGATTTTAAATCAAATCTGAGTTCCCAGCAGTAGCTTCTATTTTTCACTGCACCCCACTGAACAGAGAAACCTCATTATTTCAAGCACGTTGGTGAGCTGCATTATAATCCACTGAATTGCACAGCAGGACTGCTGACACTGGGATATGTAACGTCTCAGGACACAGATTTTCATAATAAAGATAATGACTATGAAAAAGCTCACTGAAATCCATCTAAGAACTTCCACAGAGACCTGATATCAGTCGAATTTTAAGGGAGGATGATGCTGTTGCACAAATATATACTTTTAAGAACAAAATAATTCTAGAAATTTATTTTAAAAAAAAATCAGTAAAACAAGACCAGTTATGCCTTCTTTATTTTTGACTTTTTCCATATCCCACCTTGTGCTCTGACTGCCATTAGTTTACAGGGCCCAAACTTGGTCTTTGGACTGCCTTCAGAGGCTACATCCCACTCTTGCCACCACCGTGCCCACCTATACCACCACACCATTTTGTAATCCTGGACAGCCTCTGTCCCAAAAGAGCAGGTGGCTGTCCAACACAGAAATCAGGTGGCTGCTGGTGGCAGGAATAGGATGCTTGTCATGCATGGACCTGTTCTTAAACAACCTCTTTTATCATCATTTGAAAGGGATGGGTTTTATGCATGCAATTACTTGAGAATGGCCTCAGGATATCACTTTTATGGGAGTCACATCCACACGTGGGTCCTAGTGTTAAAACATATAATTAAATTCTTAATATTCTAATTTCAATTGCCTTTTTGTCCTAGTCAGGACTGGAAAGATGAGCAAACAGTGCTGGAATAAACTGCCCAACTGCATTATTTGTAATGATGCTTAGGACTTGTTGCTTACATGTCCCACAGTGGGACTGCTTGCACAGGCAAACTGTTTGGTGGCTGTTCTCAGGCATCGTGTCATTTACCAGGAAAAAATATACAGCTCCAGGAGAAGTGAATTTTCAATGCTCTGGATGGTAGTAGTAATAAAACTGATCTAGTCCTGATCTAGTGGGTGGCATCCCTGCTCAGGGTTAGAACTAGCTGGCCTTTAAGATCCCTTCCTACTCAAACCACTCCATGATTCTATGATAACCCAGAAAAAGAAAACAACAAAAAACCCAGTCGGGTTAACTAAACATCAACAATCAAAGTGAACTGAAAGCTCCTGTTTGCACCTCAACCTTATGTGAACCTAAAAAATGTTACTAGTGTGACTCAAGCTGCTGTACATTTGGACCAAAAACGGGGCTGAAGAAGGCAGTAGTAAAATACACTAGAACCAGCAGAGGGAGCCTGAAGGAAGAGTCAGGAAGAATTAAATTATTATTAAAGAATTCAGAACACCAGCAGGATTGTAAGACACAGTTTAAAGAGTATCTTTCCTCCAGAATGCGCATTCCACCTTGGAGAAGTGGTGCATCAATACAGATCCTTATTAAAATACTGAGGTAAAAAACCCTTATCCCTTAACTGTGTCTGGCTCTCAATTTTTAAGACCAGGAAAAGGCATCATCAGGACACCAGGAGGCAGATAGGGGTGGGGAATGAAGAAAAAAAAAAAAAGCAGCACCTGACTGAGGTGGTATTTAGGTGCAGTGAAAAGCTATTTCAGGATAAGGATAGCCAAATGGTTTGCTGGTGTTTGTGGACTGTTTCATTCCTATGGAAGCAAAAGCAGATAGAGCACATTTGGAAAAAAAAAAAATATAGAACTGAAAACAGCTTTCTGTAACAAATTCAAAGCACACATTGTTTTATAAGCATCTTTCTTTCTGCTTGACATAGCTATTTTGTAATTCCTCCTCCTAGGAAAACAGAGGTGTTTCAGCACCTTCTATATAATTTAATAGCAATTTGTGTGCCTGCTCTGGCAAGAGATAAACTGGTTTTCTAGGAAAAGCAAAAGAAATTCTACAGTTTCTTCTAATCTTTTTCAGGGATCCTACTGGCTTCTAAACAGGACAGAGTTTCTGGCCTCTATTAATTTTGACTACAATTTCCTCTGAAAAGAGGATTCCTTTCTCTTCATGACTGAATTATTTGAAAATCCTTACATGTTTTCTAATTAAAACCGGCATCCTTCAGTAATGATTGCTAATTATTGCAGAAAGTACAGTTTGCAGGCTGTGCAGATAAAACAAAATCACCATCATATTCCCTGGCTGGGACATGCCAAGGGCAAGGACAGACTGGAAGAGCTATGGGACCGTTTTTCTGCTGCCATGAGCTTCTGGGGAGCATCAGACTGGGCTCCCAAGACCTCCCTCCAGGAGATTAGACAGAGACCTTGCTCTGCCTTGGTCTCCCCAACCAGCAATCTGGCTACGCAGCATAAGCCAGCTGGAGGCAGCGAGTCCTTGGCATCCCTGAACTTCTGCCCACTTTTTGTACTGCCAAGGTTTTCTGGAGCCTGCCTGCATGTTCCTGCATCCCTCACTCCCCTGGCTCCCCCAGCTGCCAGGATGATTTGCCTAGAGCAATCTGGTAGCCTGTGACTTCTTGGCTCCCTTTGCTCCTTTCCTATACTGATGACTTGGGCGCTGTTAAAAACCTAAAGCAAAATCTAGGCAGGAACATATTTCTCACAGCCAGCCAAGCAATCTTGATTCAACCTCAGAGAAAGTTTAAGCAGGAAGCACACTTGGATTAGCAAAGTTTGCCACTGCACAGGTTCAGGGGCACAGCTGCCTTGCTTGAGCTGAATGCTTGTGCACTTCTAGATCCAGTGTCTTCTGGAAGCCTGGAGGTGCTGAACTGTAACCCTGGAAAAGCCCAGCACAGCCACAGAGCCATGCAGTTCAGCTCAGAAGAAAGAGCAATGGGGTTATCCTCTCAAATTCAGCACTGATGAAGGGCCTCTCTCTTCCCTGCTGGCCTATCTAACCCCTGTATCCAACAATGGAAGAGGAAAGGCTGTTTTGGCAGGAGCAAGAACTCAGTTCAACACTTGGCTGCTGGCCAGGGGACAACTGTCACTTGGAACCACATTTCAGTCACGCTTCTCCTTCACCTCCTCCCTTTCACATTTTGCTGTCTTTAATAACTGTCTGTCCAGTTTGTCTTAAGAGATTTCTGAAAATACTTGGGTTAAGTAATAACCATCAAACTCCAAAAGACTGCTGCATACAAGACCCTCAAGAAACCTAAGCCATATAATTTGTAAACCCTAATAAAAGGCTTTCTGTAACTTATTTTAGAATTGGTCACAGAAGAGTACTGAACTCACATCCACCAATCCACAATTAATTGCATAATTGTTAATACCTCCTTTGGCTAAAAATAACACTTGAGCCATTTTCTACATCTAAATTGCTGTTGAAATTGGATTAACTTCTCTTAGCCAAGGGAAATGAATTTAAAATTATACTTTTGGTGAAGAGAGACAGCATTAGGTTTCAGTGAGGGCTCAGTCTAGCAAGGAAATGAGGAGAGAACTTTGAAAATGCTGAGGCAAAACCTTTTAATTAGCCATTTCTTTTTTGCTAGATGCTGGGCTGTGTACTACTAGGGATAATATAACAATTCTACAGGAGTAATTCTAGTATCAATAATATTTGCAAAAGAAAAATCAATCTCATCCTCTTCTCATTATCTCTGAGCTAGATTATCACTGAGAAAGACTCTAAACACCCAATTTACTCTTTACCAGTGACTGGTTTCCCTTCCCAGCATTCCCAAGTGGTGTGATGAACTCTGGTCTCACAGCTTCACCTGTGCCCTTGGAAGCACCAGGCAAAGGTTCCCAGCTTGCAGCATCAGCCTTGCTGGGAAGCCAAACCATGTATCTGCTGAGCTGTGGCACAGAAATTAGGCAAAAAACACTCCTGAGGGCAGAGTGAGACGACAAAATCAGCATTCCCAGGCTACATTATTGTCTTGCCTCCTTAGAAAATGTCCCTGTCAGATGACCAGGGTTCAGAATTCCAAGCAGATGCGTGGGGTTTTAATAAGGTTTGATTTTATCTTAGATGAATAAGACAAGGCATGGAGTTATAATGCATATTTCAGACACAATGGCAATACAATAGTAAAGGGCTCCCAAATTATAAAGAAGCTTGCTTGGCTTCCTCAGAAATGGAGTAATCAGATGGTTGCCATATCATCAATTTCGCTGTCCTCACTTAGCTGTTGAACAAATAAAATGATCAACAAATCATTGTTGAACAAAAGAACAATAACACAATTTCTGTGCACTTGGAAAGAGGCAAATGAGAAATATTTCCTTTTGTTTTTACTTTGTCCTTTCTTTCTTCATTGGTGAGCCCAACTACAAAGCCACGATGTGACTACGAATTCTTAATACTGCTCTCCCCTGGTAATTTGTACTCTGGCATTGTTTTCTTAGGTAGAACCACATTAGGGAAGCAATAATGTTTTCACCAGCACAAGCACAAATGGCTCATGTCTTATATATTCTGGCTGAGATGGTGAAGTCTCAAGGAATTAATTCAGTCCATGAGCAACCCCTCACAAACTCCTAATATAAAAGCCTACATCATAAAAATGCAATGGATAAGAGACCAGTTTATTTGATTACTTCTTTTCGTTGCCTTAATTTCCAATAACTGAAGCTGGAAAGAACTGGGCTCACAAAATGGCAAATAAATGTTTACTGGACACTACACTAAAGACAGGATCAACCATAAAATAAGTAAAAACAGTGCTTGACTTAAGTTGCCTTTTCCTGTTTAAGATGATGGCTGATACAATTCTGGATGCAATACACTAGAGAACAAAAAATCTCCATTTAAGAGAGATGGGTTGTCACAGGATGTCCACCTACCATCTCTACCTCCCTCTGCAAGCGTTCCAGCCCCCAAAGTAGGTGAGCACAGCTCAGACAAGGGATCTGTAAATCACATAGCATTGCATTGTCCAGTCACACTACACATACAATGCAAGGACCCCTCATTAGCCAAGTGCTGTATACATACAAGTTTCAGCCTAATCTTTAAAAACGAGAAGTTTTTAAAAGTCCTTTCCAATTACATCCCAAATATGTCTTTTCTAGCAGCTGAAAGTTGCATTAGGTAAGAGTGTTCATCCGTGTCAGGCCAGTGCTGGTAATTGCCAAATACTTGTGGATCTCTGTGTGTATGAAACTCTTTTCAGTCCCTATTCCCAAGTTCTTGCTAATTCAGCTGTGAGCTCGTTTATCTTTGCAGTGCAACCACCACTACTCAGTCACGCTGCTGACTACTGTCCCTGAACTAGACCCATGAGATAACACAGTGAAGCCAGATCACATTAAAAAATGAGTTGAGACTGTGTATTAGCAACAAAAAGCAGCTTGAGTACCTTTCCCAATAACTTCTGATTGCTTGGGTTATGCTGATACCCAGTTCAGGCACACACCATCCCATTTGTGTTCAGCCTTGGACATCCTGTTAGTAAAAGAGCCCATAAAGGAGCTGCCAGTGTGATGGCAGATTGTCTTGTCCTTAATTATGCTATTTAGTGCTGCCTCTACTGGTGCTATTTACCTGCCAAGAGAACAGCACACCAAAATGAAGGTATGATTAAGACAGAAGGCAAGAGTGAGTCTAACACATGCCAAGAATGGATAATGGAAGAGGAAAGGTAGGAAAATAGAATCAGGGAATAGTTTGGGTGGGAAGGGACCTTTTAAAGGCCATCTAATCCAACTCTGCTCTGCAATGAGCGGGACATCTCCAGCTAGAAAAATATATATCAGAAATAGAAGACATGTTGGCCTTAGCCCACCTGGTTATAGCTGGGTGGCTTCAAGACAAAAATAGACATATAAACATGAAGTTTCTGCAGGTTTTATCATATTGCCATTGTCAGCTGACTAGTTACCACCACATCTCAGTAGCTCTGGAAGGAGGAATTCCGAAGGACATGACAGTGGAATGGAGATTGTGGGAAGGATGAAACACTTGGCAGTGAGTTCCTGTTTAAGCTGGGCTCCCAAGTGTGGCGGCAGCAAGGCAAGCCTTACCTGTGTTTGTCAACTCAATTAAATGCATATTCTGTGTAAGAATTCTAAATCACTCCTACTTGCTGACTTTTATTTCTTTGCATTAGAAGCAAGGATATTAATCTTGCTCCATGCAAGAGCTTTTATATTGCCTTCTAGGACATTTGGAAGCATTGCCTTTAGTTTAAGAACCCATTTTTATTCTCAGCGTGTTGCTTCCTCCCCGCCAATATTTCAGCTTTATCATTAATTCGTGAACCATAACTCTGGTGAGAATCAGCTCTAGGCTGATAAAAGGAATTCCTACATTTCTTTGTCTCCCAGTTTACGAAGGACACTTTTTAATAAGGCAGGAGGGTTACACTGAGAAATAACCATAAACCAGATTTACATTTTCACAGTCAGTAGAGAATGTGATGCATATATTATAGACCAAAACTAGGGAAAAGGGTATTATTTCAAAGGCTTGTTAGCCTTCCTTTCTGCAGCCAACTCTGTAGTGAGTTTTTCAGTGCACCATGGAGAATACCCAGCACCCACTCACAGCCTGAAATATCTCCAGAAAATCTGTCTCTCTAAAAAAAAAACCAGACCAGAACAAACTATACCCCAAAAAATCATTCTATTAGGAAATGCAATGAGCAAAGGAAGGGTAGATAAAGCTATGATCACAACACAAAGGGAGTTATTTGGGGTGGAACTGTCTCATCTTCTGTGCACATATTGCCAGATGATAGCTGGGATGCTGCCACTGCAAGATTAAGTGTAATTTCCCCTGGACAACAATATTTTTTTTAGGTAGAATCCAATATCATTCCTCCTAATTCTGCAATGGCTGACAGAAGTGGTTTACTAATAGAGGCTCTCCTGTTAATTTTTTGTCTCCTGATAAGAGAGACATATGTCTCCTGATGACAGCAACTCCTGCCAGAGCACATCTCACTGTCACTGCTCTTATTCCTGAGCCTTCAACCCAAGTGATCTCAGGGCCCCTTCTGATCTTAATATTGCAAATTATTTCTTGAAGAGAATCACAAACTCTCCTAAGGGCAAGGTATTAAAAAGGTAATATGCCCAACGCTCTGAGTATGGGACTCCAACCAATAAAGCAGAAAAGAAAAATCCCTACTCTGATATTTAACATTCAAAGAGAAGGTTAATTCCAGTGTAACTCCACAAATTAAAGCATAGGGCAATATGACAGCAAGGTAATTCAAAAGTATTTTATATGACAAATTGCAAAAAATCCCCATGATTGTGACTTAAAATCTTCTTCTTATGAAGGGTAAAATAACTCTAATTCAGTTTTCATTCTTCCACCTTTTATGTTACTTTTAGATAAGTTCTCTATTGAAGGAGGACAACACAAAAATTACTCTGTGTTCAAAGTTCATATCTGCTACAACCAACATCAGTGGAAGAGAGATCAAGCAACTATAACATATCAAGGTGCTGCTAAAACTGTCACACACCTAAGAAAGATTCTCCTCAAGACCAAAGTGTTTAAGGGAATCTTTATGGAAACACTAGATAAATGAAAATCACAAGAAGAAACACAGCCTGTGTAAGGTGACTTCAGAGCGACTCTGAACCCATCAGAGGTTTGTTTACAGTTTGTACTACAAAACTGAGCAGACTCAGAAGGAATTTGTGACAAGTGTTATTGCAGTACATTGCCAATTTTATGGGTGGAAGCATGAAGATGACTATAATCCCTCTGTTACAGGCAAAACATCTGAGGCTCAGCATTTGAGAAAGCTTTAGAGGCTTCACTACTTATCACAGCGGTAGATTTAATTATCATGTCACAAAACATGGTAAACTGAATGTGCTGCTTGCAGAGAGCTGGTGATGAAGAGTCTGGCACAAGAAAAAGGAAGAAATAATTTGGATGGAAAAGTGAGTAATTGTGGAGCTCCCACACAAAACCATCCCAGATGCTCTGGGTAATTTCAGATCTTGTCAATACAGAAACCCATCTATAATCAGCTAAGGGGAAGAGCCTCATTCCCTACAGCACCAGGGGCAGCCATGGTTGTCTTGGCTGCTTGACACTAAGGAGGTGGAGACAAGGCCAGGCAAGGTTGGTTTGTTTGGGCTAATTTCTTTTATTTTTTGAGTTGTGGCACACACATTTCCCCCTGTCTGTCTCCCAGTGTACAGGTTAATCAGTTTACAGGATGATATCAAATGTCTTTTACAAAGACCACAGACTACTCCTAAAAGGAGCTGGAAATGTGGGAATAAACCAGGAGGCTCCTGGATGAATTGGTCCATAAGCATCTCAACTGTTGCAGTTCAATCACAGCTGTAATAATGACCACACATGAGTGACCTGAGTGACACTCCAAATCCAAACCAACAAACTGGCAACACACCAAAACAGATAATGCAGTGTCAGTAGCTCAGCTGGCATATTTCAACCTGGGGAATATTTACAGGTTCAGGCTCTTCCATTTTGAATGTGATGGCCTATGAAAAGCATCCATAAGGTGCCTAGAGATAAACACAGTATGCTGAGACTATACAATACAATGAATATCAAAATATTGCAGAGTTTATACATCAAAGAACCTTGAAATATGCAGAAAGTTGGACAATTTGTGCAACTGCATTGTGTTCCCAAGTCACTGTTTCCAGCACAAGCATGTACAAACCATTCTGCCCCAGAACCCAGGTTATTAAAACTCTTACCTTATTGACACCATCTGCCATTGCTTGCAGAGTCAACTCTCTAGGTCCATCCACAGTCTTCCCATTATCAGTTGGTCCCCAGCTGGCACTGTATATATCAATGACTTGAGGCATGTGACTGATGGAGGAAGCCTCAATAATGTCTGTCATAAAGGGCTGGTCGAGCATTCGAATACCTGTAGTGTTTTAATCAACATAAGCATGAAATATGCATTACCCAGCACAAAATGTAATCTCAGCACCTGCAGAAGGCCCCCCAGTTACAGGTATTTAAAGTAGCTGGCAGTTTCACCCATTCAGTAATTCTGCACTTGACATTCCCATTTCACCAGGGTGTGCTTACCCAGCAGGATGCCAGTGTTAAACACCCAGCAACCAAAGCAGCATGGCCCAGAAAGACAATGAACTTTATTGTTAGCTTTCTAATTACACTCCATTTTCCATCTACTCTTGGAGAACACTTTAAAAATACCAGAGTTCAGCAATCTCAGAAATGCAATGTTTAAATAGTATCAATGGCATTTAAAATAATATTTTGTAAGCTAGCAAAAAAACAGTAAGCCCCCCCCCATCTAACTTCTATTCAATTTTGTGTTCACATGTCATTACATTTTCAAGTAATTTTTCTATTTATTTTGGTGCATCTCCAGAATTTAATCAGAGGAGGGGAACATGCTAGACAGCAATTTCCTGGAAAAATATAATTCTGTCAACATGCAGACACAACAGCAAAATATAGCCAGCATGTGGAGGAAAAAAGCAAACTAAAACCCACTTCCTTTAACCTATACTGCAGTAGAAGTTAAAAGTTTAAATGATGCAATCTTAGGGCATGTGTACTTCATAAAATCTCAAAGTGTTGTCTCTAAGTCAGCCAGAGTGCAGCAGAGAGCAGTGCAAGCCCTTACACCCATGGTGCCTCACACAGAGGAAAATTTCACTGATAGCCAACCTGTCACTTGGCCTCTGGATGAGACCTGAGCAACCAGGGACTCATTCCAAGCTTAATTTGTATCCCTGAGTTGAAGTTCATCTTTTCCCAATGGTTTAGGATGCAGATGGGGCAAAAATTAGCAGCACAGTGCCAAACTGTGAATGGCAGTAAAGATCCTGATTTATAAGCCAGTGGCTTTATGATATTCAATGGAAAACCAGTGCATCAAATATAAAGCTGGAAAAAAGGTGGTATAAATTTTATATAGAAATCAGGCCAAAGCTGGATGTTCTTGATGAGCTAACTCGAGCTGGAAATGATGAAATCAAACTGAATGGGTGAGAATTGCTTCCCATATTTATAAAATGCAGATCTGCAGAGAAACCACTGTCCTGGTTAAAAAGACAGGCATCTGCCAAGGAAGGCAGAAACCCTTCCTGGAATGGAAAGATGACTCCCTCCCTCCAAATTATTTTAACTTCGAAATTATGGGGCTTCCAGGCAAAACACCATGGGAAAGGGAGTGACAGTTCTTTACTAGAATACATATGTGTCACAAGACAGACAAACAACAACATAACAATACCAGAAGTTCCCCACCCATTAAGCAATATCCCCTTTTTCTGTAGCTATGACCACAACTGGCCATGGTTCCAGTCAAACCAGCAGTGTGGACTTGAGGACAGTGGGGAAACAGGAGGAGCCAAACCATCTTCAAGGAAAAAAAAAAAAAAAGAGGTACAAGAAAAAAAAAAAAATCAAGTGATGCACCAGCTCCTTGGCAATCAACTTCCCATTCATTCTGCAAACATGGACTCTGAACCATGGCAGCAGCAGACCCTCAACTTTCATGGACTTCCAGTGCCATGGACCACACAGTGGTGTAGCCAAGGCACATTGTCCTCAGGTAGGGAAGGCTGGCTGGCACTTCCAAAAAAACTTGAGGGGATCTTACTACAATGTGGACAAACACATTTGTAGGCTGTTGGTCATCAGAAAAAGTCTTTGCACCTCTTGATTTTCTAAGCAGGCAGCTTGAAGTTGTACATGTTGCTCGAACAGGAGCTGGCATTTGCAGGAGCAGACTGCTCTTCTGCACTGTTATTAAAGAGCCTATATAAGGCCCTTGATTGAAAAGGCAAAGCCATGGAGAAATTCCTCTCTCCAGCTACTGTGAAAGGTAATAAATACATGGTCCTGCATCCATCTGCAGCCCTGTCCTGGGCAACACTCTCTGTGTCTGCAGGATGAGTTCTGCCTGAAGCACAGTGGACCATTTACACCTTGGATTGCCGCCATACCTGCCACTTTGGAGTTGTAGGCAACTCCCACACCGCAGATGTTGTTGTTGGCAGCAGCAGACACCTCTCCTGCACACCTTGTCCCGTGGCTGTGAAAAGAAAGGCAGAGAGAGCAGATGAACCCCAGCTAAATGCACGTGCTGGGCTGAGCTGGATCACTGTGAGCTTGTTTTGCCTCAGCCAGCTCCCAGTGCTGCAGAGGAAAACCATCCCATGCCAAACTGCTGAGTGCTGGATACTGGGATGGGTTCATTCCTTCCTGAACGGGGGATACCCAGTCTCCCCTCTGCAGGATGAGTGATGCTTGCTCTGATGTTAACATTTATCCTTACACTGCATTTAACTGTAAAGTTATTCAGGCCTTTTCATTTTAGCTTGTGAGACAAGTTCTGCCTCATTACCAACCCTTAGTAGAAACAGCCCCTGGCAGGAGAGTGTAAATATAAGATCAATATCAATTCCTTTATTTTTGTGGGTTGACAGTGTGACACACATTACTTTGAACCTTATGGAACAAAGTCTGGTTGCCTTTTTGCTGTTTGAACACGTACAAAGAGCCTACCCCTGCCCACAAAAGAAATGCTACAGGAAGAGGTGGGAGCAATACCAAGCTGGAGTAGCAGAAGGGAGACACAATGGTCACTGCACTCCTCAGCAGCCGAGCTGCAGCGTGGCTGGCCAGGCCAAAAGCTGTGGGACCTGAGGCATGTGCACCCCTCTCATCCAGTGCCTAAATCCCAAAAGAGATGACAAAGAGATGACAAAAGAGATGACAAAGAGATGACAAGGTGCTCCAGCTCACAGAGCTACTGCTTTCTGCTCAAGTGGGAACAGCCTCTGCTCTGATACAGAGCTCCAGGTTTGGGTTGACACATGGTATTTCAACAATACCTGGTGTCTTTGAAATGCTTTACAGCTCTTAACAGAGAGTCTTTAACTTGCAGTGGCTCCTGCAGGAAGGGAAATTGCATTTTCCTTTCTCCTAATTCATTATAGAAATTAAACTTAAGAGAAGAGAAATACCGGCAACATAACCTAGTTTTTAAAAAATAGCACAGCAGCAGGGAAACCTGGGCTGCTGTCAGGGTTTTTTTTAGTCTAAGATGTTGAATCAATATATGAATCCACCCTACTGCTCACATCAATCCACTCTGTGCATTGAACTGGTGTTGATCCTACAGCATGCTAAGGATTCATGCAATTCAAAATGCTGTATTATAAAGGTACACTGAGCATCAGATGGACCACCCTGAGAGGCAGCAAAACTGTTTTAATCACCTTTTTCTCTCTCTTTCCCTTTAAGGATGCCTGGCAAAGATAAGTGTAACATTAACAAAAAGGTAAGAAGCAACACATACTTTTTCCTGCTCTACTTGGGAGAATGTATTTTTAGAGGCAGTTCCATAAAGATGACTGAAGATCTCATCTGCTTCCTTTTACAAAGGGGTTAGAGAAGACAGCAATACAGATTTCTTACTCAGCTGCTGCAGAAATTGCTATCAGCAATCAAACAACAAGATTTTTCCCTCATGTTCTTGCTCAAGGAAGTGTGACAGAAACACAACACTCACTGCTAGGTGCTATCAGTGTTAGGCATTCATTATCTAGTCACCTATGGGCCAACTACAAACCACAAAGAATAAATGGCTTTGTTCAAAATTGGCTTGACTAATGCTGGGGTGCAAAACATCAGTGATGCTGCCAGATTACACAGAAAAACTGTATTAGGACCTTCCTGACAAAATTTTTTTATCAGAAGGTCCTCTTCCTGTCCTGGCCTCTCCAGACCAGTGGTTCACACAGTGGAGACTGTAAACAGGGCTACTCCAGCAGCTCAGAGTTTCAATATTGTGCTGCTGACTAGAGAGAAAAAAAAAAGATCACTTTTAAGTTAGTGGAAATGCATTTGGTTGAATTATTAATGGCAAATGGCAGACTTTTCCAACTCAGCCCTATTTGCTGTTCATGTATCATTGATAAACCCTTTGTGGTTTCTATGAAGTGACTCATGTCACAGGAATAAATCACAGCCTTTCTCTACAGTATTCACCTCATCCCTATTTCAATATTTAAAACAAGGGGATAGAACAAAAAAATATTTTCATCTGTGAACCAGCTACTTCAAATATATTATATACATATTTAGCAAGTAGGGCAAGCCTTACATAAACTTTATGTAAGTGAAAAGGTGTTACACGAACATGCATGAAAAAGTAAGGTGGGAGAAGTGGATATAGTTGAAAAACAGTTTTGCATACTGTATTTAAAAAAAATACCTATGATAGCTATGAAAATTTCACTCTGCTTTGTCTTTGAAAACAACTCTCTTTCTAAAATCCACTGCCAATGGTACTGTGAATGCTGCCCTATTGACATATTTTTGAAAGTGTCATAGGTGGCACAGGCTGTTACTGAGGCTCCTTTTCATCTGCTTTGAAATGCTTCTGCAGACAGCAGAGGAGAGGATCCATGCATCCTATCTCCAGCTGTTTGCAGGGGAGGGCTGTGCAGAGCTGCAGCCTCAACAGCTGGGACCATCTGCCTCTCTTGACCACTTTAGCTGCTTGCACTGGGCAGCACTTAAACATGCAGAGCCCAGATGGACACTTTGGTGGAGCAACTGCAATCCCCTTTTCACTCACAAGACATTGTCAGCTTCTGAGCATTAGCGTGTTCACAGAAGGGAAAGCATTCTCCTGCTTTGCTTTGGATCCACAGCTAGTAAAAGATTCTTATGTCTGAAGAATATAGGTTTCCAAGATAGCAAATGCTAACTCATTAGCTGAGTGAGAGAATATACAGAATACAAAGGCTTTTAGATGCAAAGGCCAAAGTGATTCCAGCAGTCTTACAAAGCACCACATGGAAGGGGAATCTGTGCTTACAAGCAGAGCAGCTGTGATTAATGAAACAGCCCTTGCAAAAACCTCTCCTATTTATTCTTAAAGTCTAATGAACACATTGCACACGCAGCTGGCAGCTCACAAAAGCCCTTTGGTGATCAGTCCTCTGCTTCTTGTTCCACAAATCACTTGAATTGCTCACATAGAAATGTATTCTTTATGGAAAACGGGATGTTACGCTATCCTATTTCGAGTCTGATCCTTCTGCATGCATAAAATTCAATGGGAGATACATCACTGGCTGTGCAAAATGGAGCCCTTATTTCAGGTTTCTCTCAATAGATTTTCCATGTAATGATGCCCTATCCAGATGCACCTGTGATGCATCTGTAGGGACAGACAGACTGCCAGAGGCAGACAGTTGTTACATACCAGTAACATAAATTCAGAAGTCAGAAGAGCTTATATGTCAGCTCAATTAACAGAACAGCCAAGAAATACACCGAGAAAAACGGGCCCAGCTACTCCTGGATAGCTGGATATGTGTGCTGGTTTGCATCTTAACTTGTGGAAAATTAAAAATCCTGCATCTGAAAGCCTTCTTGTACTGTGAAAGCAGAAGAGGGATAATCCACTGAATGTGTTGCTTCTGTGATTTACCTTGCAAGACAGAAAATTGCCTGTTTTGCAGAAGAAATCTCAAGGTTCATAGTATCATAGTTTGGGTTGGAAGGGACCTTAAAGATCATCTAGCTCCCATCTCCCTGCCATGGGCAGGAATGCCACCCACGAGATCAGGCTGCTTGCTCAGAGCCCCATCCAGCCTGGCCCTGAGCATTTCCAGGGATGGAGCATCCCATTATGACTAAAGATCATTGACAAACAATGTTACACTTCCCAAATAATTTATTTTTTTTTTGGAAAGAAAGAACAGTAAAGGAAATCTGCAAAGCAATTTCTCCATCATTTTCCTCCTCCTGTTGCTGACCTGAACTCCCCATTCCCCCAAGAAACAGAAGGAAGTGTTGCAGTTCTCTGAAAACCTGAATGATGTTGTTCTCAATTGTTACAGATTGGGTCACAGACAGTAGTGCTGCTCACCCTCAATTCTTCACTGAAGTCAGCCAGGGCCACCTGGGACCAGAGACAATAACACCTGCCACATCTGGAACACCTGAGGTCTATTCAAAGAGATTTTGGGATGTAACTCTCCCTCCAGGGAGAGTTTACCTTGCAGAACAGGTAAAAATGGCAAACTGGGCCCCACTATAAAATACTTGATAGAAACAGAATCAGTGTTAATGGGACTTGGCAGAACATACTGAATTTTATGAAGTTCCACACTGAAAACAACAAAGGCTACCATCACACACTGCAGCTACATTTAATTTTCTTCCTCTCCAGAGCTAACTGGTATCTGTCTCCTAAAAAGATCCTTTGCATAAATAAAGCAAGAAAGTCATCAGACCTTCACAAATTATAGCCCTAATCTTTCTCTGACTTTCCATTCACTAAATGGATTCATACTACTTTAAAAGTGCCAGATGTCCTTTCCCAAAATGAGGCAGAAATCTCACTGAGATCTTGCTTTGGCTGAAAAATTGCAGGACTACAAAGAAGGACATCACAGCTCCTAACTCTGTTTAATCCATTCCAGGAGGCCTGTGTCTGAGGTGGGAGCACAGCTGCTTCTTTGTTGTGTCACTCAAAAGAACAATTGATTTCTTTAGAAATAAAAACAAAAAAAACCCATCCAAAACTGGGAGACCATCCAGTCATCCTAAGTTAGAGATGAAAGCCATGTCAAATAGGCCTGAAATATTTTTTTGATAAGCACTCAGTCTGAGCCCTGAAATCTTTAAAATGTTTTCAAATCCTCAGCGCTACTCACAACTTCTGTCTAAGGGACATTTGGAAATTTCATTGAAAATATCCTGAAATATTTTTTGCAAATCCAAGCTAAGAACCCTGGACATATTTTGTAAAAAACTGTCAAAACATGTTTCCATGCTATGTAAAAAAAAACAAAAACAAAAAAACAAAAAAAACCAAACAAAACCCAACGAGTTCAGGGAAGCTAAAAGTCATGCTTTCTAAAATTTCAAGCCTTTTCTTTTGGGCCATCCTTATTTATACCATATCTTGAGAACCAGTCCCTCTCCTACTGAAAACTGGTGAACTTCAGAACACACTGAAGAAGGAATGGGTCTTGGGCAATCACTGTGTATTCAGGAGAAATAACACAACAAGCACAGCTGCACTGTTGATTCCAAATTTATAAACACAACAGAAGAGATTCCACTGTACGTGGACTTCTCCAGCAGCTAGAAAAATGCTATCCACGTACACTGTCCTTAAATCAAGGTGATTCAGAATGTAAGATCTAATTCTTTTTAAACTGGTCATTCTACATCATGCTGCTGTTCTGACTTCTTTGGCTACAACAGGATGAAAAGACATTTTTTTCCCCAAAGTCTTTCCTCTCTCCAGCTTACTCCCTTTAAATTTAGCTAACAGACGGGAAGCCAGTTTATTATACAGGTTTGGATTACTGGACTGTCCTAGGACAGCTGACAAAAAGGTATGTAGCCATCACTTATCCAAACAATCTAAAAATAAACTTTTCTGGAGCAGCAACTTCATTTATAAACTGCAAACCTAACAAAATTATGTCATAAGTAACCTCTGATTTTCAAGCAGTAGTGAGACTGCAGTGTCTGTTCTGTGACAATTGAATTCAGCAGAAAACAGACATTTCACAAAGATGCAGAATTTCTTCCACAAACCCAAGTGAAGGGCAGGCTGCCCAAAATCCATTTACCTGTTAAACCAGTCATCTGTGTAGCGGGGATAGGGGTAGGGATCATTGCTGCTGAAGTCATAGCTGGCTTTGGCATTCTGCAAAACACAAGCAAACACAGAAAATCAGCTGGAGAACAGACATGCAGGGCAATTAATTAACCTGAAACACAAACTGAATGAGAAGCTGAGAGTCACTAGCCAACTTTGCCCTCTTCATTCTGCGAGACGTGACTGGGCAGAAAGCAGCCCCCATTGTGCTGTGCCATTTCCCATTTTCCACACCAGCAAGGAACAATGCTTTCTGGCATGCAAAGCCTCCTGTGGTTAGTTGTGAGGTGGTGTGAGGGCTCAGGTCACTAGTTAGGGACTGTTCATCAACACTTACAAGAGTTTTCAGGTAATTAAACTACTTGGTGCGGCAAAGCAAAGGTTAAATCCTATTTTCCAAACAGTGGTGGAAGTGACAAGATGCATGGGTCTTCCACAAAAGAAGTATTTTTGAAAACCTCATTTGTGGTATTACAAAAGTCAGATTTCTAAAAGCATTCCAATGCCTAAGAATGCAAATTTCTCAAAATTCAACTGTGAAAACTGCATTAATGGCCAGCACATATGCCTGAAAATCTCTTTGCATATTTTCTCATTCCTTTAGCTGTCTCAACAGCTTCATAAATGTAGCTTTCAGGCACTTTTCAAAATGTCATCCCATGTCTCTGCTTTCCATATAAATTCCTGATTTGTCCTATCAGCAGTTAAGGACACTCAGCAACTTTTTGATCTGAAGCAAATAAAAAGTTTCAGAAAGTCAAGTCCCATCTCCTTTTTTTCTCTCTTAATGAAAAAATAAAGGGTGACTGTAAATTAGGCTTTTAAAAATATTTAGCAGCTTCCTCTCAAGTGTACTTTCATTGAGTTTATGTTTTAATAATCACCATACTCAAGGAACAGAATTATGTTAATTCTTAATTAATGTGTACTTGTATTCCTTTTAGGATTTGGCTGAGCATGCTACTGAAGATAATTTGAGACTTGTGCATGAATGCTTTGCTCCTAAAAACATTCCCTTTCATCAGATTCTCAGTTCCTGGGATACAGGAATAGACAGTCCATTGGCAGCACCCAAGTCCTTGGGTTTTGGATTTGAACCCTCAAACTCCCAAAAACTTGTTTCAGAATGAAATGAGAACAACATTGTCCTTGATACTCGGGGGGTAGATCTAAGTATCTTTCAAGTTATTTTTCAGTGGGGTTTTTTGGGTGGTCATGTCAAAGCCTGGTGGTTTATACTCAGCACAGACAGTAAATATTTTGCAGCATTTGAATGGAGCAGAGATTTTCAGAATGGCTCTCAAATGGCTTGGTGCTGTCCTCCAGCTCAGAGATGAATCCCTTTTTGAGATCCTTACAGTTCTCTCTGTATCTTCACACTAAGGTCCTGATTTCCAGCCTGAAGCTGCCTTCCAATCATGTCAGCTATGGCCACAAATACTCATTGCTTCTTTGTGCTCAGGTGTCTGATTAATTTGCTTCTATTAATTACCACAACTGCTTATACAGCACTTTGAATGGCATAGGTTTACATGAGCAAAGAGTAAACATCATTTTTCAGCCAGGGAAAAAGGGGGAATTTGACAGTTGTCTATAATTCATGAATAGTACAGAGAAGGTGGACAAGGAGTTATTTTTTACTACCTCTCATAATTCAAGAAATTACCTAGGTGGAGACTTAGAAGCAGCAGAAAACAAGAAATACTTTTCCATAGAACATGTAATGAGTTACAAAATTCACTGTCATGTAGATACCACACAGACATATTGCCAGCTTCATATTCACTCAGAACTTCTGCTTCCACTCTAAAAATATTCTACAAATGAGAATTTAAACTCAGCCATGTGTTGTGGGAAATCAAGGCACAGAAAGCTCTCATAACCTTGTGCATGCAGGTCCAGACACAGAAATGAACACAGGGTTTGATCTAAGACCTTGGAAAAGGCTTCCACTTTCAGAGATCAGAAGCAAGAATGTGGATTTGTAGTTTAAGCAGAAACATGTTAAGCTAGGTAGTGGAAATTTTTAGAGTAGAAAAGTTTGGCTGGAGAATTTGTTACAAAGGCAGCAAGAAGTTTTAAGGTGCAGTACTGTAGGTTTCTGTGTTGTTACACAACTGGTTAAGAAAATCTGCGCTGTGGCAAAACGTGTAAAACAAAATAATTAACAATTGGTTTAAAGACACTAACAAACTTTGTGGCAGTTGTTTATTGGCCAATAAATCTATATAAGACTTTGTAACTAGAGATCTTGTGACTACTGACTTCTGACAAATGATGTGAAGACGTTCTCACCCTCTCTGAGACTAATGAAGATAAGAGCAATAAATCATGCTTTAAGGGTCTCTCAGTGGTCTCTCTTAACCTCAGTAATGTGTTAACTGTGTTTTATTTTCCCACCTGGAAGAAATGCAGTCCCACTTACATATGCTAAGCTCAGAGTGAGTCTGGTGAGGTTGACTTTTCAGGACATCACCAAATATGCAAGCACCTTGTACTTGCTGTCAACCACTCTTGACTCTGCAATTCCCTTGTGCAAAAAATTAAGGCTGAAAAGCCCTTCTAGCTGTGCTGTGCTGATGTTCCACTCGTGTTGGCAGTAGTGACAGACAAAGGAATTCCAGCCTGAATGATTCAGACACCCTACAGCAAACTGCAGCCCTGCTGTAGGTCCCAGGTTACAAAGCTTATGGGAAAATGCAGGCAGTAAACCAAGCTGTGCACCCACATCCTGTAGCTCTCATTTGCTTTGTTTTGGATCACAGCACTCAAAGGAAAGAGATAACTAATGGAGTGGGAACCATCCACAAAGGGCAAAATTAAGAAGAAATCTCGGAAAGAAAACAACTGCTAACTGAGCAATTTATCTTCATTAGGGTCTTTGAGAAAAGACAGTGAGTTTCAGCATTGTGAAGGAGTATTTCACCCACACTACAGAAGCAGTGAAATGGGTAATGGAACAGCAGAGACAAGAACAAATGGACTGCTTCAAGTTCCTAATTTAAAGATCAAATCCACAAATACCTAAGCCTCAGCTTTTTAAAATTTTTAAGCTTAAATAAGAAATTAAATCAATTTCAAAATTGCATCACAAAGGAAACTGCTTCAGCGGATAGCTTAAATATTTCATTTTGTGTTTTTGAAGTGAATATTAAAATCTCTGGTTTGCCATTGTCCTCCACAGGCTGGAGTCCCCAGCAGGCAGCATGAGGGAATTTATTGCTAACATGGAGAACTAATCATAGAAACCTGTGAGGCTGCAACCAAAACCAGTGCAGATGAGGATCCACAACAGCACACTGAAATGGGAACACTCTGCTTTTCCACTCAGGTGATTCAGTTCCCAATTTTCTTGCCAAACTAGTCTACTGGCAGCTCCTTCTCTTAGATCTGAAGTGTTTAACAGTTGATTTTTAGTATCTAAGGTAGTTGTCTGGTTTTTAACCTCAGGGAGAACCTGGGTCACTGGTCTGGCTTTAGACCAGTCATTGGCACTAACACTGATCTAACTGTTAGAATGAGGTGAATCTAATCCCTCATGTTCAGTCAAAACCAGCTCATTGCTGCAGTGATTTGATGTTTATCAGTAACTATCTATACACAATCGCTTATAAATAACATCTATTATATAATAAAAATGCTACTACATAGAGGAATGACACTGTTTTTAAGAAATAGCTCTAATTTTACTTTCTAGCCTCTATGCCAAATAAAATACCAACAGAAGAGTATCAGATCCCAGGATGAGACCCTGTCAATCATTTATTAAGTAATGGCTTGCATACCAGGACACAAATAGATTACTTTTGCCTCTGCATAAAATTCTGCTTTCCTTAAAAATAAGCTGACTAGATTTTCCCAAAGAATTGCCTTGTACCTTTTAAAACACATGCAGTAAAATCATCTGTGGAAAAAAATTTCATTATGCAAAATATGACACTAACAATAAATCAGTTGTCCCATGTGCTGTTCAGCACTGTAATAAAATTGTGTACCTTGAATAATGCAGTAAGCCCATAAATTTTTGTATGACTTCACAGGCTTCTGTAGAGTAATTCACATATACTTCTCTTTTTCTCTGTAAGTCAAGAAATATGCCTAGGCTCACATGCTAGTCTAGGAGACAATTAAAGACACATCCCACTGGTCACAGGCTGATTCTATTTGTGGCATTTAAGTCCTGGACTAGATCTGAGGCAGAAAGATACTTTTTGGTTTTTTCTTTACTGGTCCAAAGAGCAAGCAAAGCCATGAACTCAAATTACAATATACAGCATCTCAGGGAAACTGTACTAAAGTAACACTGAACATCACATGGTGGCAAAATGAAATTCGGTTTTGTACACACAGGCTTAAATAAATGCAATATGCTCACCAGAAGGCAAAAAAGGAGGCAACATGCTTAACCTAGCAGAGGTGCTGCAAGGCTTAAAGGTCATTGACAAAAAACAGAGGCACTGCTGCTAAGTCAGCCATTGTACAATAAGCCCTCTCTGCCATGGGGAGCACACTTTTATTTTGGTTTGGTTTGTGGGTGTTTTTAAATGGAAATGAAAAAAACCCTGTAACTTTTTAAATACCTCTGCCTCTAGATGAACTAATGTACATGTCCTGTATTTCTATCCAGCAAATTCTGAGCTGTTTTGAAGACCGTGTAAACACCAAGAATATATACACAAAGTAATGGGTTTTGTTCAGAAACATGAACCTTGAAGAGCAAATTCACAACTGGTGAAATCTGCCCTGTCTCTCCAGACACAGCAGCCTTTGACCCAGCTCTTAGAGGTACATCACAAAAGTAAAAATACTTGAATAATAAATAAGACAGCAGCACACTCCTCTGCTGTTCTTCTTTTCAAAACAGCCACAGAATAATAAATCAGAACATCATTTGGAATTGATGGAGTTGTGTCCTGCCTGGGTGCAGAACAGTACCTGAGGTGCCTGTGAGCCCTGCTGGTATTCCAGTTCCAGGTGTTCAGTGCAGGCTCTACTTGGCCACATAACAAGCAAGAAAAGAGCTCACCACAATAGTGATTGCATTTTGTAGTTATTCCTGAAAAAAACTTCAATTTCCTCAACAATCGCCAACCATCTGGGATTAGGTCAAAGGAAAAACTAGTGGAATTACAGTCAAAAGAAGATAAACTGACTGCAAACAACAAGTTGCTACTGCTTAATTTACAACAGTTCAAATAGTTGGGATTACAAGAAGTAAGAATTCTACCAATCCAGCTTCAGAGTTCATAGGAAGACAGGTTGGCTGTCCCCCACCTCTTATCTAAACAACTTATTTTGCAAAATCTAAAATTTTTCACTTCTTAGGTTAAAAGCAAACAAAAAGGCAGTTGAAAAAAAAACCCCACAGAGCCTCACTTTAACATCTGCATTTATCTTCATTAAGGAAGAATTATTTTTAAAGTTGCAGTAATGAAGAAAAATAGCTTTTCTTAGGTCATATCACATTGTATTATTTTTCTATATTAAACAGATTTCTTTGTCAAGTAACTGATGATTCTCTCTACATATCACTTAGAGCCACAATGTCACACAATCACTTATTTTACTTTTACCTCAGTAATGGCCTTCCTATTTCCCCTGCAGACAAAATGAGAAAACCAACATTAGTTACACTGCTGGCTGGTGCTCTCCACTATGTGAGCACCTTTAAGAAAAAAGGGTGCAGTAAACACTCTTTTTATGTCACACAGGGTAAAGCACATGGGCAGTACAACAATGCTGCATACCACCCAGATAGATCTAAGCACAGATATTTCCCAGCTCCAAAGAACTGGAAAGAAATCAGAAATTAATTCTTAGGTACCAAGATTGTTAGGTGTTTTCCCAGTGAACAAAATGAAAGACCAAATGCATCCAGCTGAATGCCATCTAACCCTGTGGGTGTTTGCTAATGCTTGGCTCAGAGGTGTACAGTCAAACCAAAAAAACAGGAATCACAAAGACTCAAGAAAATGTTAGGTTGGGCAAATTTTTTAAGAGGTAGAGAATTCTTTTTTCCGAACAGTTTTTAAAAATAAAACCGGCTTAACGAAATACCCTCCATTACTTCCCCCTGGATCTTTACCTGACATAGGAAAAAAGAGTAAAAAATTGAGGCAAGCATGAGACTTTACTAAAAAGAAGCAGCCAAATGAACTTCTGTTTATAATAAAGACACTGCTTCATGATTCACCTCTTGGCATTCTTAGCCTGCTCCACAATTTTCAGGCTGATGGGGAGAAAACCTGAAGCACATCACCAGTTGTTAATTGCTCAGAGCCAGGGCTCTGAAGGCAAAAGCAAGTTAACCTACAGAAATGAAATCCATTTCTGCCCAGCCAAACATTCCTTTATTTTCAGAAGGGGTGCACAAGAACCTTTAAGCTGTACCTACAACACAACAAGGAGGTATGTTCATAGGCAGTCATAAGGCTAAGGCAATAAAATTAGTTAAAATAAATTAGGCAACTAGTTGCTGTTAAAGATTTTCAGGGCAAGTGGCAAATTTAAAGCCTTGGATTATGGAGTGAACTCCTTGGTTTCTTTAATTCGGGGGGAAATGAAAAAGGGGGGAAAAAAGGCATACAATTTGTTAGAGAAATATGAGTCCTTGGATTATTTTATTATAATAGGAAATACCAACTGTGCAATGACTACCAAAAAAAAAAATCTGAACACAGTTTTCACCTAGTTCTAGCATTCCATTTTATTAAAAACCTGGTCCACATCCCTCTGCCAATGGATAGATCCTTTGATTATGCATTAGTTTGCCCCACTGAAGTTGAGAGACTAACAGAGGTATAAAGCTGGCAGCAGAGAAATGAGGTCCAAGCCCATTATTCTTAGTTATGTCCCTGTAAGAAACAGCTGACAAGTCCATCAATACATCAAATATGTGCTTGCTGGGCACTGAGCTGCAGTAAAGGCTGTGTTTGCAACGTTTTGGTGGCAGCCAGCACTTAGGGAGGGATAAGCAGCAAGGAAAAGGGAGCTAAACCATCTTGCTCCTGCCAATGAGCCCAACATCTAGCAAAATCTGCCATGGGCTCTGCTCATCAAATATGCCAAGATCCAGATCACACCCAGCATCAAGGTCTCTATCTTAAGCAGCATATGAAGGATAAGGGAGAAATATTTTTCCATCGTTGTAAGAAAATCTATAGCTCAGAGGCTGCAATATAAACTCAGCAGTTCTTCAAGCCCAGTCACTCAGCGTGACATGGTCTGGCAAGGAGTGTTCACTCGTGCTGGGAGAGTCAACCCTTCCCTGCAGGCACTGACACCCACAGAGTCCATAAAAACAGATAATCATCAGCAGTGCTCACAGCAAAGGGCAGGAACACTGGATTTGTGGTTGCAATGGCACCCAGAAAACAAACATGTTAAAGATGACCATTTCTAGAGGCTGCACCAGCCTATTGCTACAAAACAGCCAAACTGCAGCTTTCCAAAGAAGGAAACCAAAGTGGCTTAAGTGGTTTGGGGGATGACTTAGAACAGAGAGACCTGGTCCATGTGGGTTATGGAGAGGTTAGGACAGGGAAAGCTGGCCTGGGGATGCAGAGGAACTGAAAGTGCAAGCAGACAAGACAGAAAACTGGTTGGGCATTTTCCTTCTCATGAGAGGCTTCTCAGCTGACCAGGGAAGAGAACTGTTAACAACCACAGCTGGTGTTTCACCTAAATTGCACGAATATGGAAGACGAATGAACACATGAAAGTGACACTGTAGATGAAGCAAAAAGAGGTGAAAATTCCCAAGAAGGAACTCAAAAAATGTAAGGCAAACTATTATCTACATCTCTTCTGTCACAAATAGCAAATAGAGTTTGATTTACAATTCTTAGAGTTAAAAGGGCTTGAAGACCTATTGTGTTTTATTCCAGTTATATGATGACCTCATTAGCATCCCAGAGAAGAATTAATAATGTGACTAATGCCTGTCAAGACATGCTGGGCTCCCAGGGATTTTAATGCATCAATTTAGATGTTTTGGCATTAATTATAAAAGTTTGCATTTCTTCTTCCATGTGGAATCAGCTAAATCCAAAATTACAGAGAGAAAAGGTGGAATCTTCAGAATGTGCTCATGTAAATCCACACCTACTAAATTTTTCAAGATTCTTTCTTTTCAAGGATTATCCCAGGTTCTTCTGTTAAAGATTAGTATATTTGATCATAGGTAATGTTTTCACAGTAATTTACTGGATGTTTAAATTTAAGAAGTGTCCTAGACATCATTAGATGACTGACAGAAAGATTCACAGCTCCACCTGTCAGACATGGTATCACGGTTGACTAATTCTGCAAATGAGTTAAGTGCCACTGAATTAAAGTGATTTAATTTCTCACAAGAAGCAACTCTAAAAAACTCATGCTAGCATGGAAATTATGAAGTCCTTGAACACAGCACAGTCTTCATCCTCACCTTTGTACATATTTAAACAGAGATTGACCTAATATAACAGAAGTAAGAACACAATTTGCTTAAACATTCCAAGAATTCCCAATCTAGATCAATGCTTACAATCAAGGACAGCACAGGGAACACGTGACTGGGGTATCCACTACCATATACATTAAGGTTTCACAAAACAACAGCTACAGAGTACTGGAAGTAGCCCAAGTTTCATCAAATACAAGTTCCTGTTCCACAGGAAAACATGTTATCCCAGGCAGTCATGTTTCCAGAGCCCTTAGTATCATTATTGGCTCCGATAAAGTCTATGCCTCTTACTGTAATGTTTAAAAAAAATTAAAAAAAAAAAAGAAAAAAGAGCAATGTACAGTAGAACAAACATAAAAAACCTGCTATTTATATGATCTGTCAAACTGCTGATTTCAACACAAAAACTACCTTTGACTTCAGTGTGGCCATCATTTTATTAGACACTGTGCACTGCTATTCTGTACCCCGGTAAGGGATGTTCATTATGCATATTGCTTCCAGGGGGAATGAAACAGAAATTATGAACATTATACTTAAATCAAAGCAATCTGAAATAAGGCAGGTGTCTAAAAATATCTTAACTACCTACATAGCTGCCAAGAGGTAAAATATTACTATGGAGAACATAAATGCATACAAATAAAAATCAAACAATGTAAAGCAAACAACCATGCCAAGGTGAAGTCCCAGGACGGAAAAGGTTGAATTAATTTCAAATTAACCAAATTAAATTACAGGTACAGTGAAGGGGCGGTGCTTAAAGTATTGGAGATCATCTGTAGCTTTATTTACTGTATTTAGGCCATTTTGATTTCACAAAAGAAAGGGCACTACTTGTGAATTACAGGTCTCCTATACTCCTTCACTTTGCAAGACTGGCTTATCCAGAGGGCTTGGCCAAAACTCTCCTTTTAAAACCAGTTTGAAAGCCCAGTAGTTAAGAGTGGGTTTGTGACTTTCCTCGCCAAAATCACCACTGGGCCCAAAAAACTCTCCCTAAACCCCATCAAATTTTGATGAAGCTTTGTGAGAGAACAATGTTCTCCACATGCACCATCTAACTCAGACTTCCCTGGTGATACTTTTGGTAACCAAAAATAACTACAGCATGAATTTTAATTAAGTTGCATCTAAATGCTGGTGGATATTCAGGGATTTCCACACTGGTTAGGGTCTTAAACAATATCAGCAGCTAGCTGCTCTTTGAGAAACAGAAAACAAAGGCTTCAAATGGAAAAATCTTTAAAAATAATTTGGGCCATTTTCAACACAAAATGTATTACTTTCATTTTGGGGAAAAGAAAGCTCTTTCCTTCAATTTGTTGACCTTGGTTTTAAAATTAGGTGGCGCTCACTGCTTCCAGGGGACCATGTGTCTGAATATCTTCTCCCAAGTGCACAATACACCAGAGTGGGATTTTGTTGCTGCTGTTTTAAATTCAGCACATTCTGGATGTCAAATATTTAAAATTAGGTTGAACTGATCCAAAATAAAAATGTTTTACTTTCATTTTCCCATAGACACTTTAATTTTATAAAAAGGCTTACTTGGAGAAGCCCTAGAGAGAGGCACAAGCCAATTCCAAAAGTGCCAGCCAGAACTGATGCAGCAATGTCATCTGCTCTTTCATCCCTGTGCATTTCTCATTTCAACAATCTTAATTTACTTTCCACAGATGATGCCTTAAGTGAAAATTAATACTAGTGCTTTACGATTAAAGCAATTAGCCACCTTGCACTTCCTCAGTGTGCAACTGATTAAGTGCATTGATTATAGAGAAAAATAAATGCTGCAGACAATGAGTGGTTGTTAGCTTGCAAAGTAAGTATCTTTGGCACAATCTCACATTGCTTGCACACCAGGCAAGCAATTAACTTGAAAATCATCCCTTTCAGGTGATTCTAATGTAGAATAAAGGTGGAAATATTTTGCAGCATATATTGATCTGAAAATAATCTCGGGTAAATGCAACTACAATATGTGAGTATCTTTTGATTCCAAAGGAACAGTGTTTTGAGGCTATTTTATAGCCAGTATAAACCAGTGCATCCCCCTGGAGAGCCCAACATCAGCAGAGTGGTGCCAACTCCAGCTGCATGGATGGTACCAAGCATTCAGAGTCCAGATCTCTTAAAATGGGCTTTAACAAAGGCATTCACATAACTTCCAGTGGAAGAAATCCAGTTTTCAGCTGTAAACATAGCCCTGTGACACAAATCATCTGATCTGTCCTTAAGGCAATCACACCTCCCTCACTAGTCACAGCCTCCTTTGCAGAAAAAGCCTCTTCCTGTGCCCTCTGGCCACGTGAAAAAAATCCAGTGGAAAACAGATTTTAAATTCTTTTTGCTGTTCTTTTTGATTGAGTTGAAAGCTAGAGATTCTGATCACAGAAAAATTTTACCTTTCACTAAATAGGAAGACCCTGACATCTCCTTTTCACAGGCTTCTCTCCCCCATTGGCTGTGCTCTTGTTAAGCAGCAATAAGGCACAGAGGAACTGTACAGTCATCTTATTTAGCCTTTAATACACCAGCACCAATGACATGTACCTTTAATAACAGTTACTGTTGGGAGCAGGGAAGGACTGTTTGCAGGAGTACATTATGTTTTCCAAGATTTGAAGAATTTTCTGTATGTGACTAATACAGGACACCCCTCTAGGTACACTGAGAACCTTATATGCCTGGCTGATATGATCAGAGAAGGTATCAGCTCTTTTTTTAGCCTTTAATTATGTTCTAAGGGAAAAAAAAAAAACCCAGAAAAACAGATTGCAAAGAACAAAGATATGAGCCCAGAAGCTGATCCTGCACAGAATAACCAAAAAAAAAAAAAAAAAAAAAAAAAAAAAGCTAAATCTGAAAGAGAGATCTCATTCTTTCCCCAGTAACTTCTACTTTTTGCCAGTGAAATTTTGTTATGCATGTCCTGAGTAATATTCCAAATGCTAAAATCAATCCCTGAGCTGCCAGAGCCACCTCAGCAACATAAACAGCCCAACAGAAGGCCACCAGTTTTGACTGCTAAGGCATCAGTCAACTTCTCATTTAAACAGCTGATCCATCCTTCCATTCTGGCAAAAGAGAGGGTTCATTCTGTCTCAGAAATGTCTTGAAGCAGATTGTGGCAGAAATTTCATCAACAGCCTTCATCCATCAGTGTTCTAATTGAATTTTCAGTGATAGCAGAAGGATATATTGTGATTTTATCCCAGGGTTTGGTTGATAATTTTTAGGTTTTAGGCTAGTGTTTATTTTAGAAAACCTATTAGCAACAACCCAACTCCAAAGCAACACCAAAAAACCCAAAAGAAACCAACCGAGCCCAAATCTAATTAGTGATGTGCTGAAACAGCTTTATTCTGTTCTTTATTTTTTGATAATAAACGCTTTTTTTATGTTACAATTCAAAATAGATGCTGGCAATGATGGTCAGCACATGGAGTTTGCCCATAAAACACCTTTCATGTATCATAAGCAAAGGTTTATTGAACATATCAGCTGGTATTTTGGGGTGAGGGGCATGGTGGGCCACCAAGGCCAAAGCAGTGTGGATCAATAAATGCCAGTGAAGCTTTGTCAGCTCTACAAAATCCCACAACCAGAGATTTTTAATGGAGATACTGTTGGTTTGTACTGGTCACATTGCAATCAGGCTCATGGCTGCAAGAGCAGTTTGCTGGTCCTTTTTGTGGTGTTGAGGGAGGCCAGAGCACACTCAGAAATTTGTGGTAATGAAGGAAAAACAGATTTTCTAAAAGTAAGAAGATCCTTCCTGCTGTTGCTATGCTTTGCTGCACATATTACAGTGCAAAATTTATTGCCTGTACTACTTTTTATTCCTTTTGTGGCTGTAAAGATTATTCAATGATGTTTTTGTTCCTCTAGCAAACAATGGCAAATGCAGCTCAGAAGAAAAGTGGAACGTTTCCCTGCTTCACTGCTTATGTGATAAGATAATTATTCCAAAAATATGCTCCCACTCTCAGCAAGGCAGGGGGAGCCATGATGGTATTTGCTGGAGACCAGTTATCAAAAGTTATGAGAGAGAGACTGCTTTGTGTTTGGAGATGCTGACAAAGTGGAAAGAGAAGATAGGTTAAGACCATCTCCTGTTCAAATCTGAAGGAGAAATAGTAGATGACAGAAAACTTTGACTGATCCTGAGGTAAATCCAGAAAGTCTTCCCTCATTCCTTACCTAGGGCCCTTCCTGTGTAAAAAGAAGTTTGAGTTTGTCACTCCAGTTTGAGTGACAGCTGGCAAGGACCTTGGAAGATAAGGCTGCACCATAAGGACTCATAATACAGAGAAGAAAAGAGAGGAGGTTTGGGGAAGGCCAGCAATGAAGCACAGCTCAGGCTGATGCTTGTTTGCACATGTTACATCTGTGCAATTCTACAGAGTTCAAAAGCCTTTAAATTGCTATCTATTACTAAGAATTGCTGATTGATTCTCATTCCACATGTCTCAATACTTTGTGAGAATGTTACCAATCCCCAGTCACCTCCAGTTTTCCTACAATGTTTGTCTTGCTCTCTCTGCCTAGGTTTTCTGAAACAAGCTTTCAGCTTCAGGCAGAGTTCAGACACTAAAAACAGCAATTTTTTACTCAAGGCCTGAGTCTCTTGGAGGGATCCTGATTTTTCTAACTACTGCTAATCAGGAACAAACCCACTTATAGGAGATGATCAGCTCCCTGCTGCTCTAAGTGGGGTAATGCTGCTACACTGCCCTTCACCAGCAGACAGAGGCCAAGGATAAAACACCACAATAAAAAACTGGTGTCAGAGAGAGCTCAGCTTATGTTTCTGTTTATGGCACAACAAATTTCCACTTGCTTAGTTTTTTCCTTTAAAATAGTTTGCTATGTCCATCCCCAAGAGCTGCTTTTATTTTCCCTTTTTATTAGACATATCTCAGATGCAGCCCCTGTAACTTGACTTTTCTTTCTCACTCAGATGCTGTATCTTGGAGAAGTCAGTCCTGAAAATTGCTGGGTTTATATGTACATTATGATCTGAAAGCAAACCACGGTGTACATTAGGCCCCAGCTTTTTAATTATCAGTTCATAATGAAGGGCTCTCTTTGCAGTGAAAAAAATAATTTCCTGAAGGTTTCCAAGGTTCCCTGCAGGGTTTCCAAGGCTTGGAAGAAGAAAATATAGATCATCTGACAATGATTCTCTCTGTATTCACAGTGTAGAATGGAAAATTCCAGCTTTGCCATAACCCCCTGGTCCCAGAAAAGCAAGTAGCTATACTGCAGCAGGCCAGGAGGCAATGCTGGGAGAGCAGTCCACCCACACCGTGAGCAGGCACATGTCTTTCCATGTATATAAAGAGCATTAAAACCAAAAATGTATAATCCAAGCAGTAAATCTTTAAAAACTACAAAGAAAAATATGGATGGATGTGCACTCCATATGACAGGTCAAAGTTCAGCAGTCTTAAGAGAAAACACAAAGTTTTCTTCTTTAGGAAAAGGACCCTGACCCTGCACTTCATCTAAGTGCTAACCTCCATCAAACTATTCAAGCAAGAAAACAAGAAAGTCAAAACCATAAAAGCCAAATTAAACTGAGGAACCAAGGCCAAGGTTTTACACTTAAAAATGCTCTACTGCCAAACCTACCACCAACTGAGAGACTTTCTAATTGCTCCCAATTTTCCCTGCAAGATAAACGGACACTTCCAGGGTGTGCAGGCTTTAATACAATTGAGAAACTTTTTATTTCCTAAAAATAAACAACAGAACTTCAGAGAAAGCTGCCCCAAAGTGCAGATACAGTGAAACACCAAGAATGTGGTACAGGAGTTGAACAAAGATGACTATGATTGCTATGCCAGCCTGAAGCAGGTTAACAGCTCATTCCCTAAAGAGATGGTTTCATTGCCTTTTTACATCTAAACTGATCTCTTCTTCAGCAGAATTTAATTCCTCATCTTTAGTTCATGCCCAAATTACTACCTACTGGGGAAAAAGTAGTAGATGCTGCCAGAGCAGGAACTCCTGGGGGTCAGGGAGGTCCCTGCAGCCCCGCAGAGAGATGCAAAGCACAGGTGAACCAAGCCCTGCACTCAGCCTGCTGTGGTTGGGCAAGGGAGGTGATGGCTTGAGTCTCTTGGAGGGATGAGTGCAGGAGGAGGAGTCAGCCTTGTCCTTACCAGACACCTCCCAGACCCTGTGACAGCCCAGGACCATAGAACTCATGTGGTAAGTCCTATTTTTGAATTTCAGTATAAACACCTGGAGGGTCTTATCTCCTTTAAGAGCTTTCGGATGGGGTTTCTGCTGCTCCTTTAATGACTGCTTTGCCAACCAGCCATTTGCTTCTGCATTTTGTATTAGCCAGCTAATCTTCTCTTTTCCCTCCACAGCCTGATCACTGCTGCACTACAAAACCTCTCCTCACTTGGACACAGCCACTCCTGCACAAATCTTTTTAGATCCTCCTTTCAAAATCAGTCTCCTCACAAGTCTTCCATGACTGCCATTAAAGGTTTGATGACCTCGTGTCCAGACAGCTTTTCTTTCCAATTTTCATCCCAATAGCTCTTAATTCCCAGATTTCTACCATCATGTCTGTGCATTGTCCTTCTCTGTGTCGTTTTCCATTAATTTCCACAATACTCACTATTGCCACTGTAAAACCATTGTATTTCTGCTAAACCTGACAAATATTTATCCATCAAACAGAAAACATTTTGGAATTAAAAGAGAAAACACTGTATTACAGCAGAATCTAATTTTGA
This sequence comes from Cettia cetti, assembly GCA_013401135.1. Taxonomy (NCBI): domain Eukaryota; kingdom Metazoa; phylum Chordata; class Aves; order Passeriformes; family Sylviidae; genus Cettia; species Cettia cetti. The sequence goes on along the minus strand of VZUI01013310.1, from coordinate 29,631 downwards.
TTTCTGAGCATGATCATAAATTCACTGTTAACAGAACTGTTACATCAGGTATATTGTGCAGACTTTTTGCTCATCTATTTGAAACGTGATTTTTAGAAACAGAATATTCCCACATACTTAGTCCATGGTTGCTGCTGAAAAGCAAATGTAGAGCATGTGCTTTGCCCACATCACAGGCTATAACATACATAGAGGAAAATTCCTGCAAAGAAAAAGGCTGGCTTTTACAAATTTCTTTATTTCTATCAATTTATGGGAACATCCTGATGAGTTATTTCACTTGGGAGAGAATTTTGCAGTCAGGGCACAGGGTTTAATTAGCTGCTATTAAGCCAGTTCACAAGGAGTGAAACTAGCTAATCTACATTCTGTGGTCAGCTGTTTCCCAAATTCCTTCTCCAAAGCCTTCTATATCCACTTATTATCTATCAAATTTATATCAAATGTGCCTTGCTACTTGCACACAAATAGATTTTCATCCTGTGTGTTATTATGTTCCAAACTGCACATAGGTAAAAATGTCTTCCTCATTTTGGTGCTGTTCTAGCCAAGTGGCTGATATTTTTATTTTTTTTTCAAAATCCCCAGCTCACCTTGTTCCTCTTTTCCAATTAATTGCAGTTGCAAACTAAACCACATTGCTGAGCTGAAGCAGCCTGGGCTTCCCTCAGGAAGGGACCTGTATATAGGAGTGCTAGTGCCAATGGAGGGCTGGAGGGAGACAAAGAGTTAAGACATGCAAAAATGCTCTAGTCCAAAGGTCTGAATCCTGAGGTAGATTTGAGGAACAACCAATTTGCATAGCATGTGCTGAGAATACACAATCTGCCCTGCATATGCTTTGAAGCACTGGATCAAAAAAAAAAATGTTAAAAAGGAATGAAACTCTTCCTGGAGGTTTCAAAGGCTAATACTTGCCTTGCCACAGCCCACAGCTCCATGGCCCTCCAAGTGACAGGGGCATTCTGCATCTTAACAGCCAATTCACAAATTGCTCATTTCCTAAATCCAATATTGCAAACTGCAGCTTATTTAATGTGACACAGGACTGTCATTCCTCCACAAAGAGCCTTGTCACATTTCCATTCCTTGCCCAGGCAGTCCCATTTTCAGTCTGCTTGGTTCAATGGGAAACGTACCATCACTAAGATCAGGAGCCCAGCTGTACTGCTGTTCTATTCTCTATTTAAAATTTTGTAGCAGAGGGACTATAATAACAAGAAAATCCACATCTTACAGAAAAGGTCAGCATGAACTTACGTAGTTTGATGCAAGATCTGGATGCAGATAATCAATTCCTGCAATAAGACAATGACAGAACAGAAACCAAAGGTTAAGAGTTTCATAAAAGATTTTTCTAATGATCACAGAACAAGATTCCTTTACAACCAGAGGAAAATAATCATGGTGAATAAAGCAACTGATTGAAGTGAGATTCCAGATTTTAAATGTGGACTTTACAATAATTTATGTCAAAATCCAAATGCCATTTGAAAAAGTGAGCAGAATGACAAAGTTTACTGTTTTGTAGACTTGATCACATTCACTTATAAGAATTAGTTTAAATCACAATTTATCTTTGTGAGTTTCATCACCTCAAAACATACACAAAACTAACAAGATTGGTAAGCACTGGATCAGTACAGGATAAAAAAATGAGTATTTTTAACCACTGCAAACTAAGTAGAAAATTACCTAGAGTAGACTTGGGGTGATCACTAAGGCAAACATTTCAGATTATATGCATGAAAGAGAACTTTTAATATTGGATTAAACCACTTTAGCAAATATCTGTGTATAGGCTCCACATTTTGGTAGCATGCTAAAGATTCTAACAGAGCACTGGTGTGTAACACACTCATTCTATTGCATGGCATCTTTCTACACGTGGCAAATGTACAAACCCCAGCAGATGGTGTAACAGAGGCTGCAGATCTACACTCAGCTGGGATAAGATGACCTCTTACATAGCCAGTTAAAACATACAAAGGAATGGCCATCAATCTCATGCTACATTTTCACCATCACCTCCCTAACCTGTTTTTTCCAAACACCTCACCTTGACATGCTCTATTTTATTTACAAGGAGAATGCCATGTTATCATAGTAATTCTGATGGAAATATTGTAGGGTCCTTAGCACTAGATTTGAATTAGGTGACCCTTGCTACTGATCCAAATGGTAGACAGACAAAAATCTCTATGAAGAATCCTGTTATTCAAGCCATCTTTTTTAGAGTAACTAGAAACAAATTAGGAGGCACATTACTCCCTTCTCTAAAAGCTGGCTCTGAGGCACCATCAGTTTTATTGACGCAAAGCTCAAGTGGTTTGCCATCGTTCCCATCACAGTCATGCCTTGCTAATCTGAGAGCCAAGTCCTGCCTCTGTGAGGTCAGTGAAATTGTGAAATCTCTCTCAGATGAGACTGATCTTTCATCAATACACAGATCAGGTTGCTCAAGGCCTTCTCCAGCCTGGCCTTGAACACTGCCACAACCTCCCCTGGCAACCTCTTACAGTATCTCACCACCCTCACAGCAAGGAATTTCTTTCTAAGATCCACATGTCTGAGTTTACTTTCTTACTTCCACAAAAACCTTGCCATAGGAGCAAGCAGGTGAGGAACAGAAATAAGTGAGGACAGATACCAGTTGTCCCTAGAAAACGTATGTGGATACAGAAGTTTTATTTATTTTTAATATTACTCAGCCCCATTAAAGGAAAATATTTAAAATTTATTCCAAAGGAGAGTGTTGAGAGACTGCATGGAATTCCTGTACTTCAGCAAGAACTCATAAGTAGAAAAGCTGTAACTTCAACTGTACCTTTTATTTTCATTTTTTCTGAACTTAGTCTGAAACTAGCAATATATCTAATATGCAGATCTTCATTGGCATTCAGCATGAAAGTGTTTAATTATTCCAGCTGTCAAGGATGACTTTGAAAACAATGTAATCCAAAAAACATTTTCTTAAATATTTTTTGCACAGCAATTACATCCTCCAGTCAGTGCCTACAGAAGTCAAGGAGAGTTTTTTCCTTGGGTTTAATAGCCATTACAGTTGTGCCCTGGAAGATATCTGAGTGATAATTGCAAACTACTTCTAATGCTTGGATATCCATGCTTCAGTACCCATATCTTTGTATCATATTTTCCCTGAAGATTTTAAAGTATTTATGGAGGCTGGTAATCTCACCACTAAGCAATTGATTATTAATTTTTAATCTTTTTTTAAACTTCAATTATATGAAAAAAGTCTACTTAAAAGTATTAAATTAGCACTCAGTCTTCACTTACCATCATCCATAATTCCTATGGTTACTCCCTTCCCTGTGTATCCCAGCTCCCATGCTTCAGCTACATTAAGGTCAAGTCCAGGAGTCCCATCTGCTTGACCAGTGTTAATCTAATACATCAGTGAAAAAAAAAATAGCTTTTTTTACTTGACTGACATATTTCCACAGCCACTGGTTTTTCCTGCATGCATCTTTGGTACAGAAAATATATTCCATATGTTTTTGGAGTACACATCTGTCATATCTGCTGCAATAACGCAGCTATAAAAAAAGAAAACAAAAACTGAAAAAAACCAACACTGGCAAAATTCAATTTTCTGTGGTTTATAAGATTTGGTTAAACACTGAATCTTTTGGACCCCAAAAAAGGACTTTTCTACTTAACATGTCAGCCAGTGGGTCAATCCAGGAAAAAAGTTAGAACAACTGATTTTACAGAGGACTTTTTTATGAGCAGGAAGTACTTGGTTCCTGAAAGCAGAGATCTACTGTATAGCTTCCTAATTTTTTGTTATTTTTATCAGTGCAACACTTTGATTAACTACCAGAAAATAAGTGAATTAATCCTCACTTTCATTTTTTAAATCATCAAGGATAAAATCCCATCCATGCTAATGTGCCCCCAGTTCATTTGAAAACTCTTGCTTTAGGAAAAAAAAAAAAAAAAAAAAAAAAAAAAAAACCACAAAAAAACCAAAAACAAAACAAAAACAAAAAAAAAACCCCAAACTGCAGCCATATTGGATGGAATCATGAAACCTAAGAAATGGATTAAGAGAAAGAAACATTACTCTTAAGCAAAAATACCCTTCTTAAGTTAACAAGGCAGTACTGCATTTATTGAGTATTTCATCATAAATATGTTGCAACAATAAAACTGACCAGAATTACTTTATCAACTTTTTAAATAAAAAAATCATTTCACTTAGAAGTAAAAATATAAGTTTTCTTTTATGACTAAAGACTTCTCCCTATAAAAATACGACACAGAAAAACTGAAACAATTTAGCAAAATATTAATTTCCTTTGACATCAGCTTAAGCAGAAATTCATTGGTTTTCAGCTGTTTTGTTCTTTGACAAAAGAAACTATATTCAAATTTCCATAAGAAAAGCTTTAATTTTTGCTAGCAAATACATTATAATCTTTTGTTATAATTCCATAACAATATTTTACCTGGCAAAGCCCAAAGACATGATTCATATGCAGTTCTAGGGGTCACATCAGCACACCAGTAATGCCCACAGGACATCAATACAGTTCTCTTTCAAGCCTTCTAAGTATCTCTCCATTGACTGAAATGAAATTTATCTCTTGAAATGTGCTGGATCTTCCCAATATAAAAGGGGTACAATTAAAACCAACACAACAGAGCCTTGGATCCATTCCCAAGTCCTGCATTTGGAAAGAACTGTTGGAAAACACTGCAACCGCACAGAATGGCTTGAATGACAATTATTTAGTCATGATTACTGTGACTTTCTCTCAAAACTTACCAGGTACCACTGCTTTGTGAATAAAGGATCATTCATGTTGATGTCAATGTCATTGATGTCTCTATATCCTCGCTTCCTTCTGATGAAGCCCTCCTGCTGCACAGCTTTCCTCACCTGGAAGGGTGAATTTTTACACCATTAGCTCAGCATTCTTGATGCAGATAAAAAACCTTTTTAAGATCTGTCTTCATGAGAGATAAGGGTTATGAAAACACACCCTGTGTTTTGTCATTCATTTGCAACCTCTAAACCAGGGACTGATTCCAGTCAGAATTTACAAGAGGTAGAAAGCTCCAGGAATACTGCAACAGTTGTGAGGGGAAGAGACTCCCCCAGAGTGTCCTATCTGGAGAAAAGCTCAGCTTGAACATGTTTTAGGCATCAAACCATCAGCATAAGAATGAGCCCCTCTCCAGGCATCATTATCATAAGTCTGCTTACCATAATTTTATTTTTCGTTGTCACCGAAATAGAAGCTAAAATTATTTAACTAATTCCAAATATGTCACAGCTCCAAGCTGTAGACATTTAACAAAATGAGGAAGCAGGTCTCAATCACTTCTACTTTTTCAGATTTTTCTCCAGGGCATTATCAGATCATTAGATAACTTTCTTGCCTAAGAAGGACCAACCTGGTTATTTATGCCCCAACTCAATGCTATACATGAGGTGAAGGATTCCTATAGGGGCTGTACATGTGCTGGCAACCCTGACCCCGGGGAGACTTCACCTGGCAGCTGATCAGGGGAGAGAAGCTTCCACTGATGCCTTAAGTTTCAGCTTTCACATTTTCCAGATTCTGTGCTGCCTAGGGGTGCAGTTCTGAGCCCCATATTGGGTGCTGGTGAGCTCTCTTCACAGAGCAGGGAGACAAAACAAATCCTTTTCCAAACGGAGACCAAGGACAACAGTTACAAGTTTTCAGGCCCAAAAGTACAAATAACAATGGACCAAAGAGAGAAACAAAAAGGATGAGACTTCACAAGCTGAAGCTGTAATTGGACATTTAAACCCCAATATGCAAATGGACCAAAACTAATAAAAATGTAAGGCCTTGTGACCAGTCAGCCATTTTTGTGACCATTCTTGTTTCACCTTGGGTGTAGCCCTGGTCAGGCCCTGTCCTACCCACGATGTATCCTGGAGGTCTTTCAATAAATATCTCCTCTATTCTCTGGCTCTATCCAGTCTCTGTTCCAGGTCAGCCTTCCCAAGGCATCACCAAGATCAGGCTGCAAGTGACCCCCACCTGCCAGCAGAGCAGAGTCCTGAATGCCCAGGAAAAAGCCCTGGAAATCAGTCTATGGGAAGAGCTTCACCAGACAAAAGCAATTAAGACTTTTATCATAAAAGCTTGCGACACTACTGGGGGCCATTTATTTTTCTTGCAGAGAGTGGGGGCTCACCTGGAGAGTTAGCTTGGCCCCCTCTTATAGATGAGTAACGGGATGATTTGCTCTCCCAATTAAGGGATAAACAAGGTATCAGGTCATATTCTAACTCTGTCAGTGTTTCTAGGATTTTTTTGTTGTTGTTTCCTTGGGTTTTTGTATACTACTACAATTATATTTTCCATGATTATTAAATAAATCAAATAACTCAGAGAACCACTTCTACATGTGTGACTTTGGCATTTCAGATTAAAAAGGCATACATATGAGTTACACTGCTGTGTCATAGCAACTTTATATATAGAGTATCAGTCAAAATCAACAGAGAAATTCATCCAAAGGTTCAATCAGATCTTAGGACAGTTGAATCACTCTTGGAGGCGTCTTTCTGTCTCAGTTAATTAAAGCATGAGCATAAAAGACAGTGCTCAGGGAGGTGTCTTAAGACAGAGAAGAAACTGGGATGTAACTGATGGGGGCTAAAAGCTGTTTTCCTCACAGCTATATCGTTTCATTATAACCCTGAAAACCTAATACCAATTCACATGAGCAGGATGGGGCACAGCATGGCCTGAAAAGGCAGTGTCAAAGGTTTCTAAACAACACCCTTGTATGAATTTTAACTCCTTAACTAAAGGCACCAAATGGTAAAATACTGAATTGGTGCTTTCATTTATATATGTGTGTTCCCAGTACTTGTGCAAGTTCATTAAAAGTGGAACAGACTGAAAGTAAAGAAAAAACCTAATATGAAACAACCTGGTAAGAGGACAATGACCAAGCAGGACCCACACAAGGTGTACTTTGTGGCACCAGGTCGCTGTACATAGTAAAGAAAGGCATAAGCACAGTGTTTGACAGCCTTAAGATAAAGCTCAGTGATGCCATGGAGACAGAGCAATCACTTGTCACTCTGCCTCCCCCCTCCCCAGCCTCACCCCTGCCTCTGCGCTTGCCACTGCAAACCCCAAGCTGTCACCACAGAACATAATTAGGAACAGAAGACAAGCCTCATTCAGAGGGCTGCCAGAGAAAAAGATTTCAGGTGTTTGTGCTCCCATGTAAGCTTGCTGGCTCTGCAGGACCTGACTGCATTAAGGCACTGAATTAGGATTAAGTGCAAAAGGATTTCTACTAATTAAAAAGCAGTGCTGGGGAGCCCTGGCTTGTCTTTTAATACAACAGGAAGGAAGAGGGGGAGCAATCTGCAGAAATAGCACAGGCTGTTTTCCCTCTTGAATATCACCTCGTTTTTCTGATTTGTTCCATCTTCACAAGACAACATAATGTATTTTTTGTATAACATTATAATTCCCCGAGACAAGGAAATGCACCCCTCAAAGAGGCATCACCTTCACTGAACTGCAACCACTCTGCAGGCTGTTTTCCAAATGTGTCACCTGGAGAAAGGGTATACAGGATGTCACCATCCACAGACAGATCAGTCTCAGAAATTCTGGGACCTCTTTCAGCACAAAAACAAAGGGGCTTGCCTCATATTTGCAAATGACAGGAAGTCATACAATTGAATCCGGAAAAGATTGGGCATTTTTGTCAAAAAAAAAAAAGAGTCGAAATTTTTGGAAAAGGTCTTGGTAACTTTTCCCATGAGCTACAAATTGCCCAGGTCAGTTGTCTTGTAGTGTGATCTTAACCAGCACAAGGTAAGGACTTGCCTTTCTCCTCACAAAGATGTGTTTAGAAAGCAATGAGCCCCAGAACAGGTAACATCCATCTAACTGCAGAAAGAAAGATCCTCAAAGGACAAACTTGGAAAATGGTAATGCAAATCCAGTGGTCTGGGTGGAAAGCTGCCCATTTAGAGCTGCTGACTCAGCAAAATCCTTGTCTTCTTGCCAACTTGTACCTACATAAGAAAAATGCCTTTTTTTTTTTTTTTTTTTTTTTGAGAAGGAAATTTCTGCTTTCATATCTAGATCAGGAGAGGGACTGCATCTGATTCTGCTTCTATTTCATGGTTTTCTTCTGAGAGAAGAGTAGGACTTCCCCAGACATCAGTAATACAAAGAGTAATTACAAACAGTAATTTTGTGGTACAAAATTAAGTACCACAACAAGGTTTCAAAAATACATGCAAGAAAGAACACGTCTGCATGTCCAACAGTAGAAAAGCATTGGAAAACATTCTCATCTTTTAACATCCATAATCCCATCTGCTTGTGTGGCATTCAGACCTGGAACCCAGCCCTCAATCCCACCCACAATACAACCTCATATCAGCTTTTAAATCCTTGTTTCTCTAACTGAAGCAGGAAAAGCAGCATTCATAGCATTCAACTCAGGCTGTTGGTAACAGTCACTAAATGATTCAAGCCTGTGAAGTATGGTATTTATTAGAAGCTAGTGAAACAACAAGATTTTCTTACAAAAATAGCATTAATTTTACCATCTCAAAATCAGGGTAATTTATCTACAATAACAGCCTTTTGTTTCTTTCATTTTAAAATAATTTATTCCTTTTTCATTAGGCTACAAGTTTAAGTACAGATCAGAATCTGAGCATCTACCTTATTAGCATAGGAATAAATTATGAAAAAGTTAACTAGCTGTGTTTCAAGCAGAATAAAGGTCATGTCTCAAAGGTAGTCCATGGATGCTAAGATCTTTACAAGGAAAAAAAGGTTTCAGGTATTGATTTTTACTATACTTGCACTTATGCACGGTGCATAAAGTTGCTTGGATCATAATAAAGCAGCAGGATACTGGATGCAAAACCAATTAACAAAATAATCAATTGACTGCAGTACTGCTCTGGAAGGGCCAGGAACTGCAGCACTCTGCTCTCTGCTCCCATGAATTCCAAGACAATCAGCTCCTCATTTTAAAGGAACAGGGTTAATTGCACTGACGAGATTCTGCAGTTAAATGACTCTGTTATATTGAGCATAAATGACAGTTTTACTAAATTATACCAGTGGGTGTACAAAAGTAGAACAGTACCCACAACTTTACTTTGAACCTCAAATACCAAGAAATTCAAAAGAGCAGAATTTGAACCAAATTCCAGAGGAAGAAGTCCCAAGTGATTACATCAAACAGGCATGTTGGGGGATTAAAAAAAACCCCAAAAAACAACAACAAAGAACCCCAAACACATAGCAGTGAGCTGATCAATCAAAGGAAGTAATGGTTCCTTTTTTCTCTAAAGCCTCAGAGTCAATACAGGTCTGTTCCTGAAGGTGAAGTAAAAGGTGGAAACTGATAGCCTGTATTTTTGAAGAAAGGGAACAACTCCTCTCCCTGAGCAATGGAAGAAACCACAGGCAATGAAATGACCATAACCCCTACTACTTTTCATAATCCTGCTCTGATTTTGTTAGTGTAATAAATTCAATTCATACCTCTTATTACAGCCTGTGTTGCCTGTGATGTTTGATCACTCTGAAGGCTGAAAACTTCAAGCTTTCTGAATTGAGGGGTGCCAACCCTCAAGTAAACACCTCATTTGACCTGAGGCCTTGGAAAAGGCTTCCAAAATTGAGTGATAGCACAGAAGCAGTGTATGTGTAGTTTGGACAGTATGGTGTGATCTCACAGTGTGAAAAACTTAGATTTGGGGTTTTAGTGTATGGTGACATATGGGAGCCAAGATGGAGAACTTTGGGTATGGATTAATTGTCTGGGTGGTTTTCTGTAACTGGGTGAAAGAAGCCTGCATTGTGGATTTTGGATGATCATAATTGGATTAGAAGCATAAATAATACAGATGTCAACTGTTTATTGGATAATTGGGACTTAAATAGCCTTGAATAGACACCATTTTAGCTCACTTTCTCGACTTGTTAGAGAGAGCTCACATCTTGTGAGTTTGTAATAGATAAGGATAATAAATTTCAGAGTGAGACTTCAAAAACAAAGTCTCCTGAGTTTTATTCGCCCTGACCTTGGAGCAGGAAAGAGCCAGGCAATTCCACACTACATTATATTCTCTCTCCCCTGTCCAGCTCTGGAGAGGAGTGAGAGCAACTTTGGCAGGTGCCTGGCATCTGACCAGGGTCAAGCCATCACACACAGCAAGGCAGAAAATTGATGCCTTTTGTTGTGACAGAGTTGCATCCATCTGCTCGATTTCAAACTTTCTGAGCCTATTTTGTGGCCCAGAAAGCACAAGCAGAGGTATCAGGGGGCTTGTGAGTGTCACTGACCATCCAATTCTTACTAATAAATGAGAACACTGCTCCTCTCAAGCAAACTAATGACTTTCAAAGGCTCTCATGGATCTCTCCATACCTAGCAACTAGTCCCTGTTGCTAAATGTAGGTGTTTCTGGAGAATTCTTCATAATAACTTCTGCAAGTGTCTCTTCTAGCTGTAGCCATTAATCCCTGGGGAGTGTTTTGTACAGAGACTTACCCTATAGCAAAGATGTAGCAGCTGTTACAGCACAAATCCTGTGTTAGAGCACAAATCCTTAGAACATTGGAAGTTTATCAACAAAACTTTCCCCACCACTTCTAAGCAAAGGGCTGATGAAGAATTTAATTTTTTTTCAATTTCAAAGACTTCATTAAACGAAAAATGCATCTCTTTCCATAAAATACTTGTATCACTCTTGGTTCATGTATTTTTAAATGGTTATTTTCATAATGACAAGCACAGACAACATGAGAATTACTTTGACTTCTAGGAAAAGTAACAGTCCCTGTAAAATAGATCTTTTTGATTGCTTTTAGCCATCCCTCTACCTTGCTTTTAATTTTCTGCTTTGTTACTAGTTGAAACAATGTCACTGGGTATTAAAGACCTGATGGGGGTTTTTTTATTAATACACTTGGATGTACTGGACCAGTTCTAGTTTTACCCTTTCTGTAACCAGCCCCATTTGCCTGCCCAAACACATCTAAGCTTAGACAGATCATCACCAGATAGTAAAATCTCTCATGCTGTGCCCAGTGATCCCTCCTGTCACATCTTCTCATTTTTACCTGACTCCAGCTTGTGTTCCTTGAACTTCTTCTCTAAACTTGGTATTGCAAAGCATCACATTCTTGGATGAACAAAACAGGAACAAAATGTACAATAAACTCGACAAAACTGTACAATAAACTCTAAAAAACATGCATCCTGCATTAAAACCTGGCACAGATGGGACTGCTCTTTAGCTTCTCTGCAAAAGTCACAGAAAATTGTAACACTAGAGGTACAGCCATCTAGGAAACCACCCCAGAAGTTCATCATCAATCAGACAACAGTAAAATATGAAGCTGAACAGCCCGAGTTCAAAGGTTTCACACAGGAAAATAACCTTTCTTGATGAAAGGTTAAATGAAACAATTTAAAGGACTACAGTTTCAACCAAATTCATATGTTTTTTAAAAAACACACAAAAACTACCTTCTTTCTACCTTTTTTTTTGTGACCTTTTCTTTTCCTGATATTAGTTCAGTTCTTGGTAAATAAGGAGCTTTTGAAAATAAAAGAGGGAGAAAGGAAATCAATATTTTTGTCCATTTAGCAGGCCTCTCACAGTTCAGTGACATTCAGGAAGCAGAGAGTAAAGAGACAAGGAATCAATGTGTAAGAGGAGGCTGCAGATCATATTCAACCTGCTCAGCTAAGCAATCAATAGCTCCTCTAGCTTTTACTTTGAAATGCAAGTGAGCTGGTCAAGCTGCAATGTAAAATCGATGCTGAGTATGCATGGTCTACAATGGAAAATGCCAATTTGGTAAAACAGAAATTTTCATGGGATCATGTCCTCTTTGACAAGTTTGGTTTTGTTGTTTTTGTTTATGGTTTTTTGTGGTTTTTTTTTTTTTGTTTGTTTTTTGGGTTTTTTTGTCCCAGGATAGAATTCATTAATGGGAAACACTGAGACAGAGGAGAAAACCCTGCATATCTTGATATTCTGTGCACTGCCTCAAGAACAAACAAACTGCTTCACACCTCTACTTTCTCTTCAGTTTGGCAGGAGGGACATATCAGGATCTGCACTATCACAGGTGCTGCCTATTGTCAGAAATCCATTTCCAATGTTTTTTCTTCCACTGCTTAGACGAGCCAGCATGAGAGCAAGTGGATATCTGAAATCTTAAGAAGCTTCCAAAGGAATGCAAAACTGCTTCTTATTCTGCATAATACCAAAAAAAGATAAAGTAAATTCGTCTTCTTGCAAGATAGCAGAACAGTCACTTCAGTTACAAAATAAAAGATCTCTGTAAGAAAGAAATTCCCTGGAGTTGGGCTATAACTATAAATTAGTCTTTCCAGTAGATATGCAGAGACTGCAAACCACAGGGACTCTTTATCAGCAGCTTAGGGGTAAATTTTGCACTTTGCAGTCTCACCGGTTACATGGGTCAAAGAAATGATCAGCCTTTCCAAATCAATCAGAATAATGACCCCTCAGCGTGGGTATAAACAGCATGCCCAGTGACAGAAAAGAAAATTGGGCCTTGTGTATATAGGTCATTATCAGCTGCAGATCCTACCCAGGTGCAAAATTGGGAAAACTGTGACTTGCAGAAACTTTATCTTACATTCCCTTGCTAAGCACAGCAGTATGACTTTCTTAAAGTATTATGCTCGGAAAAAAACACCAAACCAGCCTTCTTCTTCTTCCTCACCACTAAAAAAAAATTGCTCTTTTTGTAGAGTGACTTTTACTTATTCCAAAAAACACCATCAATCTTTGAGGTGATAACTAGAGTATGTCTAAGTTATATTTGCACTCTCTCCGTGGTATAAAAAGGGTTTTAGTTTAAATCAGGCTCAGATCACAGTTAAGACTGTAAACTTTTTTACTGTGTCTGTGCAATACAAAGAAGAGAGATCTCATATGATGCTGAATCTTCTAATTTAACTATTTTCTCTGTCATCACTTATAACTTTGCACCATTTCTTATACCCCTGGGCAGTCATCCATGAATGGACTTCCCTCCTACTCCACAACTCACTGGTCCTATAAGGAGATATGTACTACACAATCCACCTTAATATAACCTCCTTTTTAGTGATTCCATTAGTACAGTAGCTGTTTCCACACAAGCAATGAATATCTGATACATCCCAAGAGAACAGGAGTGTTCACAGGCTAAAGATTTCTCTAACTCTGTTGATTTTAAGTTAATTTATTTCACAAAGCAAGTCTTCAGCTATGTGGGGACTGTGAGAAAATACCACTTGGAGAAAAAACCTGCTGAATTTGATTTGTATGGGAAGACTCAACTAAAATAATAAAGTTATTCTTTTTTGTTGAAACGTCCCCTTGACTCACCCTAACACAGAAGAGACTTCTTGTAAATGTGTGCTAATGCCCAAACACATTTGGAGTCACAAAGCACCACCTGTAGCAGCTTCACCTCTAACTTCATGTATTTCTTTTGTAAAGATGCAAATTTGCTTCACAGACATGGAGTTTCAGTGTATTCCACAGGGAGAGATTAGAAGGGCTTTGCAATACACCTGTGGAGGTAAAGCTTAGGGAAACAGAGTCAGCAGGATGAAATCTTAAATTAAGTCTGCAGCATATGCTGAAAATATACCCCCGCTTACAAAGTGATTCTGCACTTAAAAGCCAGCTTCTGACCTTTGCTATAACTCATCGTACTTCCACTTCATTCTCACAGCCTCCTTCCCACTCAAATTTCATCTAAGTAGCTCATCACTCACCTTGAACCATCTGCTTAGAAAATTATAATATGCGTTTTCTCCCACAGAATTACTGGCACAGATTTCCCCTGTTTCCACGTTAAAGGAAATCCACCCTAATATCCCCCTCATGGAAGATCTGCCTGTTGCCCTGTGCTTTATGTCATTTATTTTGCTCTTCTTCTCTGTACTCCATTTCTAAACTGCTTCTGAGTCGAAAACCCTGACATTTTTATATAGATGACCCCCAAACCAAATGGCAGCACTCAGTCATGGTAACCATGAGCAGGACTAGCTGGGGACTTCCCTTGTGCCATGGAGGTCAGAATAAAACCTTACTTCAGCTTCCTCTGCTCCTTCTGAGCAGTTGCATCCCACTGGATCCAGAGGTAGTGAAATACTTTCACACAAAATTGTTGCCAAAATCTCAGCTGAAGAGCAGTTTCCCAAAATAAAAATGGTATCACAGCCCTGGGAGGGAAGGCAGGCAGATGAGTGTCAGTGACGCTGTCCAGCATGCAATGCATGAACTAAGCTGAAAATCAATCTGATCTTATTAATTTAAGAAAGTCAGAATTAAAAGAATTATTTAAAACTAGCTGTAGGTCCTCAGACCTGGAGTCAGGAGGTGACAGTGAGGTAAAGGTTGGCTCCACCCTGCAGAATCTAAGCTTTCTTAAAACTGGTTTCAGAAAGCACACCAAATGCCTTTTGACTGTGTTTTCCCGGCTGCAACCCTCAGAGTGCCCTGCAGAAGGTAATTCTCCTCCTTTGTAACCTCCTCTGCACCGTGCAATTGCTCAATACGATTTTTCCTTTCCCTGCTCTGTGAGCAAATGATGCAGTTTGAAGCTGAGGAGAGGTGTTTTGGCTACCATGAAAGGAGCACCTGTGCACAGGGAGAAGGACACCAGGGACAGCCTCTCACCCCTCCTCCAGCAGCTCCTGCAGCCCCTGCTCTGACTCAGGTCCTGGCTGCACCATGCTGACAGGTTGCTAACAGGGATTATGGCCCACTGCTGTCAACACCTCCCAACCAGGTGGTAATGACAACTGCAGAAGATCCATTTAGCTTCAAGAAAGAACAAAGGCTATTTTTTTCAAAGCTGCCCCCCTGGAGTGATACAGCAACAACTGCCAAGGAAGTCTAAGCTTATTACAGTATTTCAAATGTGGAATACTTAAACTTCAGTGTTCACATGAGTGGTAGTGATGTACTAGTGATACACTTTTTAGACCATCTGTAACACCTTCAGAGCTCTGTTGCTACTGCAGTGAAAATGAGATAAAGAATTGCAAACCACTGATTTTCCTTAAGTGCCGTCTAGCAGATAGTGCATGGGCTGCACAATGTCTTCTCTGAGGAAATTTCATAACCAGAAGCCAGACACAAAACAGAAGCCAGTCATTCTTTTGACAGAAGGAAAACTGCAATTATGCTGCTGCTGACATTCACATATCTGTTCATGCAACCAAAAGCAGAGCAGTTGTTCGCAGCTACTTTATTACCACAACACACAGGACAGAAAAGACATGGGAGCTTGCTCCTCTCCTTGCTTTTCCCAGCCCAGTAGGAAGCTACTGATGATTTATATTGATTGAGCTGTGCAGGTTGCAATTGCACTTTTTCAGTGCCTAGATTCAGAGGTTTATGGATCCCCTCACGAACCACATTAATAAAATCACCAGAGGCTTATGCATCACTGCTGTACAGCACTGGGTTAGTAGAGTATAGCTGCCAGGGACAGGCCATCTGCCACACAGAAAGCACCAAAACAGAATCATTTCCAGGGAACAATTTCCGTAATAAGAGGAAAGGTAGGAAAAAATGACAAGTAAAAGATTAGCTTACACAAAGGAAAGAAAACAGCCAGAGTCCTACTGTTCTGGCCTTTATCCAAACTAGTTCTTGTTTTGATACTTTGAGAGGATTGTGCTTGACCCTTATCAAGACATGTACAGCAGAATCCTGTCTTTGTCAAATGTTCTCTTTCAGTTCCAGCCTTGGAGCCTGCAGAGTGCGGTTGCAAAGCTTGCTCCCAGCCAGCACCAAGGGTGGGGTATCCACATCAGGGCACTTTTCCTGCCTCATCCCAGAATCTGGCAGCCGTCAATTGGCAGAATGTTGCTTTTTATCTTCTTTTCTGCCAGAGTGGGGATTAAATGCTTGAGATGGTGTTTCTTGTTTCAGATGTTTGTTAATTCTTATCTATAGTACAGTCTCACAAGCACTTCTAGCTAACAAAGTAAAAAATGGCTCCTATCTCTTCCTCTACAAGGCCTTTTAAGGATAAACTATCTAATTAAGAAATGACACCTAATTTATTTTTACTTTTAACCCAATAACCAACCACCCGTGGTCCGCAATGTGGACTTTTCTATCTAATTACAAAATACCACCTAAACCCTTCTACTAACGAAGAAGGTGAAAAAGAAGGACTAGCCACTGCCCTAAATACTCCATCTTGCTTTACATATATCTTCTAAAACCATAAACTCAAAGTTTTCCACCGTGTGATATCACACATTTCTATTCAAACTACACACTCATGATCTCAGTTCTATCACTCAATTTTGGAAGCCTTTTCCAAGGCCTCAGGTCAAATGAAGTGGGGGGGATCAGTGCCTGTCAGCACAGAAAAAACTCTAAATTCTAAAATTCTCAGCGACCAGGGTTCCAACAGCAGAACAACACCACTGTGCACCTGAACTCCTGAACTGTCCAGTGCTCAGCTTGAGCAGCGTGTTGGACCCCTATTCCCCCAGCAATTCTTTTCTTGACAAGAGAGGCACCAGATGGTGAGTGATTTGGCAAAGGGATCACGTCCTGTATGAAACTGTAGGCAGGATAGCTGACACAGTGCAGTGGTGAGGTCAACAATGCAGGGAGGGACACAAAGAGCTGGCCAGGCACAGCAGAGAAGGAAAAACCTGTGAAACTGAGACAGGTATTAATATGCTCAAAGTTTATCCCAGAGGAAACTCTTCTCAGTGACAGCAGCACAAGGCATCCCCATCCCTGGAAGTGTTCAAAGCCAGGTTGGATGGGGCTTTGAGCAACCTGGTCTTCTGGAAGGTGTCCCTGCCAGGCAAGGGGGTTGGAACTAAAAGGTCTTTAAGGTCCCCTCCAACTCAAACCATTCTTTGATCCTAAGGCACAGAAGCGTGGTTTGAATATTCTTCACGGGTTTTCTCAACACCCACTTTAGCAGAGAGGTTTTTTACATCCTTGTCCATGTTTCCCAGCAGCCTATCCCACAGACTGCTGGCCAAGCCTCTCTCTAAAGCACATCTGCACAACTAAATATTTTTTTTCAAAAAAGGGGGGGTTCTGCCTTGATTTTAAGGGGCCAGGTCATCCAAGTGGTTTGGAGTTGTCACAAGCCCCTCTATTTATCTCCACTGCTATAGCAATGAAAAATGGTTCCTGAAGAATACAAAGCTCATTATTAATTGCAGTAGAATGTGCACCAGCAGGGATTTTGTTACCAGAATTTTTCCTAGTTCCCATTGGCTCAGAGCAGAGGCTGGTTTAAATGAAGTAATAAAATGGTCGTCCTGCTGAAAAGTCTTTGAACTGTTGTTGCTTTTTTGGACAGGAATGAGGAATTATCTTTTCAGTTCAGTTATTAGCATAAAATAATTAGACTTTGGGGTATATTTTGCTCCCAGTGCACATACATAACTTACATTAATATTAATAGGGACTTCTCTATTCACACTCATTGAAAGGAGCCCATACCTCAATGGACTGAGAAAAGCAAAAGCATATTTAGTGTTTAGTCTATCACTGAAGATTTCCACAGACTCCTGTAAACTGCTGTCTTAATTGTAAACTTCTTTCTATTCCTAGTTTATTTCCAATGAGAGAAATGTTTAACAGATCATGGAAGAAAATAATTTGCTCAGGATTCCACTGCAAGCAATTAAAAATGTGCATGCAAATTCTAAGGAAATTAATCTGTCTCCAGACTTTGAGACCAAATTCATGTTATGGTTTGCACAGAATAAAAATTTAACAGAACAGCTTCCCCCTTGTAAATGTATTTCTTTCATATGAGAAGCGATGAATCTCTGATTAATACTAACAGTGCCTGCTGCAAACCCATTTAGGGGCTCTTCATATTTCCAAAAAGCCAGAATTAATTTGTGTTATGTCAAACACTCAAGAAATATCTTCCCAGTGAAACAAAAGGGAGGTTTGGGAAAATAAACTACTACAGCAGAAGGAGTCACTTCATGGTAATTTGAAGAGGTGCCTAGACTGGCACCAGGATATAAAGTCCCACATGTCTTGGGCCTGAAGAAGTATAAAATATCCAGTGCTAAACGACAGAATCATAGGCATGGCAAGTTGTTACAAATGCAATGACATCAGAGGTTCCATCCTTTGTTCTGGGCTTTTCCTTTAAGGGCAAGGTGAGCTGTACATACAAATGAACATCACCAAAGAAAAATGATAAACAACAAAGCTGTGCCAAGATACAGCAGAATTACATACAGGAAGAAACTGCCAAAGTCTTAGCTCAAAATATCATTTTATGGTACTGAGGGTAGTGTTCTGCAAAACAGGGAAACCTGAACAACAACAAAAAAAACCACTTTAAAAACCTCTGGGGTCCATGAAAAGGACTGAAAATTTCCTTCATCTCTTCTGAGCAGGGCCCCTCATAATTCCTCACTCCCCTTTCAGGGAAGGTCAACCCAGTTATTATTGTCTCCCTTATTTCATCTCACCCTTTTTCACCACAGGCTGAATTGCAAATGAGATCTGGGTAACGTTCTAGCTTAGAAAGAACCTTTTTAAAAACACAATCATATTCCCTATCCCAACACCACTGCAAAGCTGGCACTGCAACAGCAAGAACAAGTGAGAATGCTGTCAGAGGAACAAGCAGTCAGGATGGAGGAGGCAGGAATACTTTAACTCAGGAACACCACAGCAAAAAATAATCAGGTGAACCTCTACAGTGGAACAACAGTGTACATTTGGTATTAGCTTCTTGGCAAAGATTCAGCTCTCCAGAAGTGTAAACACCCAGGTTCCACCTCCTCTCGTCCAAGGGTAAATACACTCCACTCATTTCAGGGAAATTACATCAGATTTTCACTGCTGCAAAACGGAGAAACGTCTGTCTCTTAATTTTAACACCATCCCTCTAAGGAAAAACACTGTTCAAAGCCTCCCTCAGGTTGAACTCAAACTTCACAGGTCCCAACAGGTGATGAAAACTGTCCAGGGCAATTTTTCTTCCCTTTATATTAACTCCCAAAGCAGGCAACATTTACAGAGGCTGAAAGCATAAGCTCATACCTTACGTGAGCATGTAACTGAGGTCATGGCTTGGCCAAGAATGAAGGAAACAGATGGTTATTTTGTTTGTTTTTTTCTTGAGATCCCATGAAAACACAGTCCTTGAAAGCTACTTTATAGCTCAGAAATCTTATCTGAGGTCCTTACACAGGGTTGAAAAGAAAAAAAAGTCCTTATCTGTTGTCAACCTTCACAAGAAAAAAAAAATAAAGGCAAAACTGAAAAAAGTTGTCTCCTGTTCTGCCCTCATATGTTTCCTCTCAATTTAAGTCAGGACCTGGCAAAAAAACCCTATATAAATCTCAAGCAAATTATTCATCATGTCCTTCATCAAAATCATTAGCTCCCCTAGTTAGGCTAGGCAGGCAGCTGCTGCTTTAATCAAGCAAAACATATTAGAAAAGGTTTCAAATCACTTCACAAAGGGGACAGCAACCATTTATCATTTCACTTTCCATCTCCATCAGAGTGTAATGTGCTCACAGACAACAGAACCTGGGCCTGGAGGCAGTGCTGCAGTGTGGGATCAGACCTGAGGAGATTCCTGGTCCTGATGATGCTCCTGGCAGTTGGGGCAGGAAGAATGCAAGGAGCCAAATAACAGCTTCCTACCTGCTGAGATCCAGGAGACCTCCAATTTCCATAAGCAAATATTACAATAAAAACCTGCAACACCTACATAACTCTAATGGCTAAGAAACCACTGATACATCTGTCTGACAAACCATCCCTTCCCCAGCCAATCATCACAAGTTTGGGGTCAGCATTTATAGTCTAATGCAGGTCTAAGGTAGCTAAAAGACATACAGTTCCCCAAATTTCTCCTGCTTTTCACCTGGAAATACAACAGCAAGGGGCTGTTGGATTTTACCTTCTGGGAAATGTTGTACCTGTGTATTTTAGATACATTAACTAAAACACAAATAACTCATGTATGGCTTATGCAAAAGCAAGTTGTTCACTGGACAGCAAAGAGTGAAAATAGTAAATTAAAAAATGCTGTTTAGCTTAAAGTCTCCTGAGCCTGAAGTCTGCTCCCTCAAATCTCTATTAACGCTAGAGAGGTTTTCTCCATCTGCTGCTGCTTTTACCCAGGACAAGGAAACACCTGGGAAAAGCTGGAATGAGCCATGGGGAAGCAAGGACAGGAACACAGGCAGGACCACTAATACTGGAATATACCTAGGGACAGATGACTCCATACAACTGTGTTCTTGTTTTATGCTTAGATAGCCTCTAGCACAGTCATTTCTCCTGCACCTCCAGATCATGCCTGTGGAAACTCTAGAGAACTAATTACAGTTTAAGGTTACTGTCCTTTGTCTAAGTCTTTTGGGCTTCAGAGGATCTGCTCTAATCTCCTGGGTTTCATTTTTCTCCCACTGTTCTCATCTCAGTTTTCTTATTGCCCAGGTGTTGTAAAGACTATAAATGGCTGTAATCCAACTTCTTTTTGTTGATTTTTTTTTTTTCTGCCAGACAGTAGATCAGACATCTCAGATCTACACCTACTTTTGCTTTGCTTTGCTGTATGACCTTTTGGAAAATTTAAGATTCTCTTCCTCCCACATTTATTTCCAGCATTTGTGAAATACATAATCCATATTTGAAATATGCTTTGAAACCTGTACTTTAATATTATTTCATTAAATACTATAAAAGATCACAATTTATTTCAGATGGACAGGTCATTTCAGTGGGAGAGCTGCAAGTATTAAACCACCAAAGCAGTCCTTTTCTCACTTTTGTCTATTTTGTAGGCAGACAGAAAGTATTTGGGAAGATTCATTTGACTTTCTGGCTCACACTGAATTATTCATTGTTTGCAAGTCAAGTAGGTAATTCACCTTGCACACACTTCTCAAGTGCAGTGTTAATAAGAAAACCATGCTGAGTTGATTTTTCTGACAAACAACATTTTCATGTAAACAGCTGTCCTTAAAGAAATACATCCTCTCTCTATGCAAAACTGTTCAGCATTCCACAGTGAAAGGCAGGACACCAGTAGACACCAGATCGAATCAGATTCCTAAAAGCAATGTTCTTTTTCATATCTTCCCATCTCAATCTGGAATTTGCATTTCTTTCCTACACTTAAACTTTCTTCCAAACCTTGCTGGCACACGAAAGCAAAAACACTTCATCATTAAAATCTAAATCCACTGAGATAGCATATGGCAACTCTGAAATGAAACCAAAAAAAAATATTTCTCCCTATGGCAAGTTGCTCACTCCATACAAAGTTTTCATCCTTAGGGATAACTACCAAAACTCAATCACTTATATCCTCTTTTCTAGGTCTCTCACCAGCTAGATTTCAGGATCTTAAAAAAAATAGTAGTTCTATCTCCTCAACTTCAGTGGTGGACTTTTTAGATTTGCAGTGAATTAGAGACTATGAGCAAAGTGCTTTCTCCTTTGAGAGACTGCATCACTCAGCTTGCATCATCCCAGAACAGGTTCAAGAAGTTAGGTCTGCTCTGACTGAATGAAATCTCAGCCTCCTTAGATGCTTTTTAGAAAAGGCAGAGTGAGCTGAGCTCCCCTGGATTTGTTTGTGGGAAGCTCTAGTCTCTCACAGTGGCACTGCTGCCTGTTAATTTGTTCTTAGCTATCCAGAACCAATTAAGAAGACCAGCAGTGAGTTACCCAGGAGAAGGCTGGCTGGAGGAGGAGTCCTGGCTGATCATCAGATGCATCTTTTAGAGGTTGTCTTCCACTAGCTATTTTTCCTTGAAACATGCATGAAATGTACTTTTCACGTTCTAGAAACAGGAGTCAGACTGACAGAAGTCTAGGATTAGGATGTTCATTTGTAAAGAATAATGAAACTGAAGAAAACAGTCAAAAATGACCGTGAAACAAAATCTAGAAGGCTCCAATGAGAAACTCTGAAACAAAATTAAACTACTTTTTTTTTTTTTTTTTTTTTTTTTTTGCTAAATAATTTGGGGTTAAAATATGGGGTTTTTCCTGATGAAGTATTTCAAATATGAAAATGTAATTTCTACTTCCTTGTGACTCACTATCAACTATATGAGTTGAAGTCTTAAAGATATTTTTCTTTGGGAAAACAGTAATTATAGTTATTTGACTGCCCAATGGAAAAATTTTCATAAATTTTCCTTATAACATGCCTTGCACAACTTGGAGAAGAACCCTTGAGAATTAAGACATATGTACATGGTTAGAGCTGGAAACAGGGAAATAAGTTTATCATGGATATTTCCCTTCCTCTGTTCAGAAAATAAACAGTCCAATAGCAATCAAGGAAATTATTCCAAGAAAAGCACATGTTCCAAAAGAAGTAAAACATATTCCAATGAATGTTATCCCAGGAGAGCATCACAACTGAGAAGTGAAAAGAGAGCAAGCACTGCAAAATTATATTAGTATATCCTGGCCTAAGGTATTCAGCATTTTTGTCCAAATTCTGCCAGTGATACTGGTTGCCCCAAGGGAGCAGGTGCAGGAGATAAGTGAAGGATTTACAACACAAGTTCAGCTCGTTTTGAGTTGGAAAAAAAGAGCAGCTAAAATGGTACTTACAAGGTTTATAGAAGGTATCTCACAATTTCAAGTCACTGTGCAGCCACTGACTACACTGTGGCTTTTCCAAAGCACGAAGCAGCTATGGCCAACAGCTCCTCAAAATCCTTGTTTTGCTGGCAGAAAATGCCTCCAGACATAATAGCCCTGACTTTGGTGGAACCACAGGGAGAAGAAAAGCAATCCAAAAGCTCTGCAGGGCAAGGCTGGCTGAGTGCCAGGGAAAGCAACAGCCAAGCACAGATGATGGGCTCAGCACTGAGTTTATCATATTTGCTGGATGACAAAGCCAAGTTAGATGGGAACAAATGCAATCAATCCCTCAGCCTCAGACTCCAAGACAAAACACAGGGTATCTCCTCACCCCAGTGGCTTATTTTATTTTTAGGTTCTTGACGTGGACATATCCAAGGTATCTGTGCCCCCTCCAAAGGAAAGGAACAGGAGTGTGAAGAGCTGGCAGGGAAGAAGAGAACCAGGTATTAATGCTGACCATAACACTGCAGTGTTACATAACCTAGAGCCTGGCAGTAATCAGCTCAGTGACCTTGCTGTGAGACCAGGAGGATAATAATAATTAGATCTGGCAACTCTGGTTCTCCTGTGAAGACATCATGTCTGCAGAGCTCATGGATCCCTTACCATGAAGGTATAATAATCAGAAACAAGTAAGGTAAAAAGCATGAAGACAGACAATTTATACTGATGACATATTAAACCTGTACCCAGAATAAGAGTGTATTAGCACTCAGAGGGTAGACAGCTTGCAATGTAAAACACAAAGCTGTATTTTCACAGAAATGTGGTCATTCAGATACCACTCCCTATAAACAAAACTGTAATATTTAAGAGGCCATTTATAATGGCATGGAATTGATACTACACAAATAATTAGGGAAAATATGCACCATAGAGATGTTTTATATTTCTTACTCCTTCCATGGTGTTTTGTTCTACCCAGGCCTGTTCTCTCCCTCAGTATGGAAGTTCCCAAGGCCAAGAAGCATTTATTCAACTTCACCAATCCATGACATATGTATTAGCATTTTAATTACTCCTGGCTATTTTCAGCCATTAGAGGCTGAAAAAGCCATATTCCAATGCAGCATCAAATAATTACTGCAGCAAACTACTTAGAAATAATTTAGATCTAAACCTTTTTCATTTATTTCCATTGTATCTCCAAATTCTGCAATCAACTTTCAGTGACCTTTGTAAAACCCATTTTTGTATTCATGGAGCACATCATGCATACAAACAGTAAAAGTACATTAAATGGCAAGAGTGGATGCACTACATAATACATTTATTGTGTGATATAGTAGCATATGCCATTAAAAAGATTCTTTTAACTTGAGTCTCTTAGGAGAAAGGGGGTGGGGTTTTTAAAGTCACAGCCCTGTGACACAAGCCCTGGTACACCATGCTTAGACACCCCAAAAGACTACACTAAAAAAATATTCCAGTCTTGTGTTGTTATTGATTTAACTGCACACTTTCAGCTGCACTGCCTTTTATTTACTGCCAATGTCATTTACATTAAATGGTTCTGGTCATTTAACTGTACATACAAAAAACCCCATCAACTGTTTTACAGCTGATTTTCTGACCTCAAGAAAGAATGGAAATAAACTTACAAATTCATTTTGCTTCATTCTAGACCTACCATCTCACAGTCTGGGTACCATATACTATCAGATATAATATTTTACTAATTAATTATTTTCCTAAGTTGTACGTTGAACAGTATATTTAAAATCTTCAAAAGGCAGTTTTCCAGCCCCCAGATTTTCTATTAGGCTTAGAGATTTGCCCAAAAGAAAACAGAGCCCAAAATGTTTGTGGCGTTGTTCCTGAGGAACAATTTAAATATGACTGAAATTGTTAAAATACTATTTACTTGTACAGGAGGAAAGGAAGCATAGCTGAACACACACATTTCCTAAGCTGGAAGTGAAGCCAGCCTTGAAGACAAAGTTGCACACGGCAACTGAATTCTGTCTGAATTCTGTCACAGCTCTAAAGTTGGTGACTTGGTCATTTTTGAACCCCCACATATTTTGCACTCATCAGGCATCAGCAGTATGGCCATGGATTCCTGGATCCAGCGAGTGCTGAGATACTCACAACCTTCAGTGACAGCTCAGCATACCAAAGCACTGCATTCCTTTTTCAAAACTAAACCAAACTTGTCCTAAAGCAAAGCAAAATTCTGCACCACAGTGGGTTCCATATTAATGCAAAGCCACTGGCTCACTCTGTCCATTCTTCTCTACATCCTACTAAAAAAACCCTAAACAATATAATCCTTGCCACTGCTTTTATCAGACCTCTCTGAAGATCCAAGGCTGGAAACTGCACAGACAAATAACAAAAGCAAGGCCTGCTCTACAAAACAGAGACTCTGCATCAGGCAGGAAACAAGAGGGAAACAGGAAAAGGCAGAGGGAGACAGGACAGTGACACTGCAGCCAGGAGAAAAGATATCAACAATAAAGCAGAAACTTAACAAATGCAAATTCAGCAATTTACAGGCAGCAGAACAGAGGCTGAATGTGGCCAGCTATCACAACAGGTTTTTGTAAAAGTACTGAACTTCCTCATGGTTACAAGTGGTTCTGAGAGATAAATTCTCATTCTGTTGCCTCACCCCAAGTATCACGTTCAGCAATAAGAAAATTATGCAACATGTGACATATGTGAAGCAGCTTTGAGGGGTCACCTGAACCATCCCAGAGCCACAGAGAGAAATTAGCCACATCCTACTCTGCCATGGCTACTGTCTAACCTTGTCTTAAAACCAGCAGGCTCCCCAGATCCTGGTGGCACCAGGACTACAGTAGATAATTGCTTTTATTTTTGGAAAATTCTACATTAATCTGCACAGTGCTGCCTTTGCCTATCAGTCTATTACCCTGCAGTACACTCATATTTTTTTTCCTAATAGAAACACTTCTAGCTTACCCTGTAATCTCAGTTACACAGTATTTTCATAAAAGACACTCTGTGTTTGAGTTTGATGTCATTTTGATAGTTTATTTTATTGTGTGCAGCTAATGATGCTTTGTCATACAACATGATATAAAAGATTTCCAACATTCTTTAATGTTGATGTTGACCAATTGGGGTTTTTTTCTCCATCTTTCTAGTTACAAACAGAAATAATACATCAGCTAAGATCAGCTTTCACATTGTGCTGGACATAATTTTCTCCAGTAGCTGAAATATTTTATACTCCATACTCAGTGGTGTTGTGGTATTTTACTTTAGAACAGTACTGCACGTCACAAATGCAATATACATATGCAGTCCAAAGATGAGCCAGTGATCCCACACTAAATCTGAGGAATTTAAACTTAGAAACTGAGATTCTTCAGCATATGCTCAACACCCTCACACTGCAGTGAAGAGGACTTCCATGTCAATCTAAGTGACAGCTTAAGTGTCTGAGTAACTCATTATTTTTTATTATCAGAGAGTACTTTTTCTGATGGCAGAAACTGATCATACAATAATTGTGATATCTGAACTAAAGAGCAGCTAGGTGCTTTACAGCTGGAACCCTCACTGGTCAGCCACACAAAACATAGCTGGACAGGGCTTTCCATGAGCAGTTAAATCCAGAAACCCTTGCTGGGCAGGAACAGAGTTCAGAAAGGCCAGGGACAACAGAAAAAAGAGTCCCTCGGATTCAGTGTTCAACAGGCAATCACAGGGAATTCAGCAATCACTGTTTGCAGTGACAACAACCATGTACAGTCACAAACCAAATTTGATACCTCACTGAATTTCTGATACGTTTCTTTTGACATTATTACAGAAACATTTAATGATTTAGTTTACCCCCTGCATTCCAGAGGCACAGGAGTACCCCCTTACTTTTATAGAAGCAGGGCAAGAAGAGGGAAAATATTTTCCCTCACCAGACACATAAATCTCCTCTTTGCAGCCCTGATGATTTCTTGTTTGGAATGACACAGTTCATACAACATATGCAGCATATTTCCTGCAATTAATTATCCCTGCCCTGCTGCCTGTATGACCCTCTCTCTTTCCATGTCTGAAGTGCAGGTTGAATTCTACCTTCCCAGAAAGTGATTCTGTGTCTGACCTTTTTTTTTTTTTTTTTAACACTATGCTGTAATCTCTGCTGCTTCTTTCTTCTTGCATTCTCACATAATGACACTCAAAAACCTGTATATTTCAATAACCACCCACCAACATCTGCAAAGGGTCCAATTATCATAAAAGAAAAATGCCCATTTCAGCATTAAATTTTCTCAGCCATAAGACACAAAAGATCAATTACCATATGACATACAGATAACAAAAGTTCCCTCAAGAAAATTGTCTTTTTTTATTACAAAATGCTGGCCAGCTGGCTTCATTACAAATTAGAAACACAAAATCTTCATAAACAGCCCTGAGCTGTGTAGGGAAAGCAAAATAAATACAGTTTAAGGTGGTATTAACCTGAAAAAGGTAATGGTACCACAAGAGGCCTCCCTTTGTGAACTGGTACAGACTCTTGCAAACCCTTCCTCAAACACATTGGATAAAGCAGAAGACAACTTACATCAGAAATGATAACCCAGGGATCCAAACATGGAAGTCACTGTCTGTTTTCTGCACAACATGCTTCATTCCATCAGGATGACTGAGACAAAAATTTCTTCAGTACTGTTTGCAGTGCAGCTTCAATGAATAGTGTGCAGGTTTGAGGGTGGTTGCAAGGTTTTTTTTCAGCATTGGAAAGAAGATATTTCCTCTCATGAGTTTTCCTTGGCTGTTCAATATTTATTACAGATACTTAAGCAGAGCTTTTACTACCTAACGTTCCATTTCATATCAAAAAGATAACATTGATGCAGGTGTAATGCTTCCCTGTAGTCTCATAAAATCATGGCAGCTCCAAACTTCTCCTGAACATAATCCTACCAGAATGCCAGCCCCATGACAACAGATACTACAGCAAAATGCTAAATAGATTTTACTGGGAAGTCTGTCAACCTCTGAAGCATGTATTTACATAAAAGAGACAAAAATAATAAAGGGCTTTTTGTCCTGCATTCTCCCTTCTCTCTATTGTAACACACACAAACACCTCTGCACAGCAGAGAATTGGGTGATGAACCTGAAGCCTCCATCTAAGATTTATGAGGGGATGGCAAGTCTTGGGCATTCCATTGATTTATATAACTTTTAGCTCCACAGAGGTTGAAAATTTTGATCTGGGGTCACTGCTGTGGTGAACTGCACAAGCACAGTGCCCTTTTGTCCCCTCTGCCCACAGTGTCAACAGCAGGATTAAAACAGAAAACTGGTCAAGTGATGCCCTTTCTTCTCCTGCTGCCTCTTTGCTTTCAGGAGCAAACCAGTTTTCTTCTCAGATGGTGCAAGCATCTTGGGATACCTTCCAAGCTTCCATCAGAAACTACCCAGGGAATCAAAGTCACCAGCACAGGTCAGAAATCTGAGAAATTAAGATGTGGGGCATGGAGCAGGAAGAGAAATGCCAAAAATTGCCATTAAAAAAAACCCCAATTGTTAATTGCTCATGCTGCTTTGCTCCAGGGATGGAATATTATTTGCCTCCAGTAACAGAAGGCTGGACAAACAAGTTACATCTCCACAGCAAAAAAAAAAAGGTCTGAACAAAGGAAAGCTCCAATGGCTTGTAGCCCTTGTGTCCCCAGACCACTGCACTCCACACTGGCTGGAGAACTAGGGAGAGCTGAGGAAAACTGGGTTTTCCTGATCTTATCAGCAAGATTTTAATTCTTGCAAAGGGGAAGATCTGTGCTGACACCTAAGAGAGTGAGACAAAAGGCTACACATTTAGCCCAGCTCAAACCTATCATTAATGCTGCTGGAAAAGGCCCTGGAGATTGACTTATATTGCACTGCCATTGCTAAGGGCTGCTGTGCTTCTTCTTCCCAATCTGCCATCCATCCCTCTTTTTCCCTGTGAAAGATGAGCCATGGATGCAATATTAAGCTCTGGCAGCACTGGACAACCCCTGCCTGGGGGGGCAGAGGGCACTTCTGCCTTCAGAGTTTGCAAGGGTCCAATCACAAATAATCAGTCACATTAAGGGGCACATAAAGGATCCCAGGTGAAGAAGATGATGAAAGATTCTGATTTATTCAATTAAAAGCTTAGATCCTCTGCATTTACAGCCCCCTTCTTCTCCTTGTCCCATGAGACAAGTAGTGAGGGAGTACTGTTAACCATGGGCACCTGGTTAACTATTCCTGGAAAAAGCTCTGCATCCAGCCTCCTCAGACTCCTGGATCAGCACAGCCAAGCCTCCTTCTCTAATCCCTTCCTGAAATGTAAGAACTGCCATCACTGGGATGTTTCTCTCCAAAGAAGTCATCATCTAAGTGCCAAACTCACCCTCACTGGAAGATTTTCATTTAACCTTTCCTCCCTCCACACATACATATTTATTATCCCAATAGCAACACAGATCCACTAGCATAGAGATATCAGTAATGGGACTTAGCTCTTCTCTGTATATTATAGCTTCTTTCCTGAGCAGGATTAATCTTGGCAGCTGTCTGACAAGAGAGACTGTGTGGGAGGAAAATGGTTTTATCTAAAACTTAAAAAACCCCAAAATAATCTCTGAGAGAACAAACTATGTTTCAACCCTTCTCCCTCAGTGGAAGACTATTTACTAACAGAAAATACCCACCAACAGCAAAAAATACAGAAGTATTGCCCTGAAATGACCACACATTTTTCCTCTCCTTTTATTTATGAGGCCACTTTTCAAAATGTTGATATAGTAAGGCCACAGCTGTATTTATAATGCAGGAGTCCAGAAGGTAAGTCAACTTTGAAAGTAACAATGAAGCTGTGTTGGGTTTGAATGGTCTGGTTTTGGTAGTGGGGGCTGCAGGGGTGGCTTCTGTGAGAAGCTGCCAGAAGCTTCCACCACATCTGGCAGAGCCAGTCCCTGGCA